>JANHGB010008431.1:7918-33047 GCA_026283785.1 Coracopsis vasa
CCAACCTGGCCTTGAACACTGCCAGGGATGGAGCAGCCACAGCTTCTCTGGGCACCCTGTGCCAGCGCCTCAGCACCTTCACAGGGAAGAGCTTCTTCCTTATATCTAACCTGAACTTCCCCTAAGTTTGTACCCATTACCTCTTGTCCAGTCTCTACAATCCCTGATGAAGAGTCCTAAAAAGCAATCCAAGGCAAGTAAATCATGTCTAGATTACCATGGATATAACACTTGCATCTGCTTCTTGCCCCATGTCCCTTATCCAGTGCTAACAGCAAATTTGCTGTGGTTGCTTTGATGTAGCCCTTCAGTTACCATTGCCTGACTTGAACAAGAGCAATGATTTTGGTGTATTAATTATTGTTATTGACATTTTGTTTCTGAACTGCAAGTGTACATCCAAAGTCGAATTCAGATGACTGGATTGGAAGCTGGAGGCCACACAGCCAGCAGTGCTAAACCAGGGCTAATCAACTCTGCTGCAAGCCAGCCGTATTAGCTCGGGCAGGGAGGATCTGCCTCATCTGTGAAAGAGTGGGCTGGTAATAATGTGGGAGCTGCAGATCACTTGTGGGTCATGTAGAAGGGGGACTGAAGAGCTTTTAAGCCCAAGCAGGGCCATGTTGGTGCCAAATGGCTTGTGTGCTGCCTCCTCAGCAGTGCTGGTGCACTCTGAACTTCCTTCAGTGTGGAAAGCATTTGGGCATGGTTGGGAATTTCTGCCTTTCAGGTTATTGACATTGGGAACAGAATCCCAAAACCTGCCAAGGAGCTGCTGCTCCTTTATTAATGATGTACACACACACACACACACACACACACACTGGCTGCTCCCTGCAAGCTGAGCTGCCAGCAGCATGGCTTGTGCCTTAGGATGCTGTTTCACGTTGATGTAAGGTTAGAAATGTTTTGGTCAAGTGCGTTCCCTCTTTTATTGCTGTGATTTTGGTGATGGATGGGTGAAGTGGTATCAGCAGTGAGACTGCAGGCCAGGCAGGGACCAGAGAGCAGCACTGGCTCACAGAGGGTTGCTTGTGCTTCTGGTGGGAAAGGTCTGCGTCATGGTCAGAGCCAGAGACTGTTATGTGAGACAGTGAAATGGAAAACATTGCTCTCTGCAATGAGCTTGAATAGGAATATCACCACAGGTTCCCTTCTTTCATCCTGCTCAATTGGCAGACTCTTTTCCCTAGGAAGACATAGTGAATATGTATGATTTGCACTTGGAAAAATACCCTTTCTCCTTTCTCTATTGGTTTATTTTCCACATGCACCATGCACTGGGGGCTGTATAAGGCTAGCATCTGAGCTCCACTGCTTCCTGCTGCCCATTGCCAGGGGACAGGTTCCAGGATTTGCTGCTTTAGGAGCAGTGACCCTTTGCATTTGTTTCAAGTCCCATTATTCTTTTTCTATGACAAAGCCTTGCAAACTCATCCCATATTGTAACAGTCCCTTTTGGTTACTTTAATCCTAAATGCAGAGATTCCATTAAATTACTCATTCTCCCCTATTTCCATTGTGATCACCAGCCATGTCAGTCACAGCAACTCTTCAAAGAGGGAGGCTGAACTGTACATCAGATATGACTTCATTCTTTGTATTTATAAGGCAAAGCATAAATTCTAACTGGTCCACTAGTCATATCTATTGATTTGGTACTTAATCATGTGAACACAATGAATATTCAGTGCCTGTATGATATAAAAAGAACAATCAGAATAAGTTATTATAGGTGCTGGAATCTCATTTAAAATCTAATTAGGTCTAGAACAAAACTAGAGAAGTCCTGTCTGAGTGTGTAGAAATGGATGTGTCTGTATAAAGAGTGAAATGCCTTCTTTTTTCACCCATCTCTTAGCATGTATTAAGAAACTAGCATTTTCTTTTTCAGTTTCCACTTAGAAAGCCATTACTCTGTCTAGCTCGGACAATGGCTGGTACCCTCATGCTTTAACTTGCAGATTAAAGCTGATTACTGCAGGCTGTATAACTGTGCACTGTGTTATCCATAGCATGCTTATGGTCGTGGTGTTTGGAGTGGTCAAAGCATCTCAAGCAGCAATGATTTTGTAGCTGTCTCTGTTCCACTGCACTGAGTGGCCTAAAGCCTTAGGATTGCATTGCTGATGGACCAGCATCCTTACTGACCACTGCCTCTGGTGGGCCCTAGGCTATACCAGATGTTTGCAGGTAGTAAATGTCATTGCAGCAAACAGTGTGTTCACCAAGGTGTGTCTGACTGCGGCACTGGAATGTCCCTTTCCCTAGCAGCATCTGACCTCTCCTTGGGCAGCAGTGCCATGGAGATATGGTGCATCATGAGCTAGAGCTTGGGCAGGAGCTCCCAAATGGAGGCATCACAGAGGTCCTTGGTGGGCTCTGAGAGCCCTCCTCACAGGCAGTTGCAGATGTGACCACTTTGTGATGAGGAAGACAGGAAAAAAAGGGAGTCAGAGAAGCTGAGGTTGTTATTGCTCACTGTTAGGGTCAGTGAAGGCCTCTTTCCTACAGTATTGTCCGTGTGTCTTACTAGTGATCAGCCACAGCCAAAGCAGAACAACTTCAGTTACAGATGTGCCAGACCAGGATATCCATCTACCTTTAAAACCTGTGCAGAGGCCAGTAGCTCTTTCATACTAAAAAGAGTGAGCGAGAGGACAATCCTATCCCATATTTGTAATCCACTTTGGGGCACTAAGATGTCATGGGTGAAATCCTGGGAAAGAGAACCAGGGTCTTGCAGGCTTTAATTTGAAATCTATCTGTTCAGATGCCCAGATCAGGACAGAGCCTGCCTTGCTGTTTAAGAGAGATGTGTAGATGGATGTAGCTCTAACAGTGGATGATTAGGTAAAAATAGAATCATAGAATAGATCCTAATTTGGTTCAGCTTTTATATTTTACACAAAAATGGAATACCACAAGTATATATGCTCACACACAGGTATTCGTGCAAGTGAACACAGCTGTTTCTCAGAACATGTATTGATGGCTTCAGGAGCAGATGAAGAACAGAACCAAGGCAAAATAAACACCTTTCAGCTAGCTGTGCTCTGCAAATAGGACATGGCTTTCTGTCTTCAGGGTATAGCTCTCTGTTAAAACTCTGTCAGCAAAGTGAATCTGTTGTTTAATGCCTGTTCTACTTTTCTCTTGTGCTTTTCTTGGTGAGCCACAGTGTTTGTAGGAGTGGGTTCAACCGGCTCTATCGGATTATTCACACTCTCGCTGTCTTTCACTCCTTCGCTTTTTCTGCATGGGCGATGCAGGAGGGCACTCAGAGAAAGGGAAGGCACTTGAGGTTTTGTGCAATGTGAGTTTGTAGCCCTCTCACAAGAAACGATTTCCCTGCTTTTCATTGCAAGAAGAAGAGTTGAGGCTCCAAACTCTGATTTAACTTGAAACTCCTGATGTCTGTAACTGGCCACTCCTATTGCCAATAATGGGGATTTTGCTTCATGAAGGGCTGCAGAAAACTGCTTGAATTTAGCATCCCCAGGAGATTAATCAAGAGCTAAAAGCCTGGTCGGATGCCTTGAGGGTTTCACAGCCAAATACAAACCTGACATCTTTGGCTTAGCTGTCCTGCAGTGAGGCCGTCTGCCTGTCTGCTCTCTGTGCGGGCTCTCTGCCCTGTGCCCCCCAAGCAAGGCAGCAACAAGGGTAGAGAGCAGCTCAGTGCACACTGAGAACCCCAACCCTCCCTTCCTCACACCAGGGGCAGGGGGAGAATTTGTGTGGTGCTTTTCCTGCTTAAGAAACACCCTGGGCATGCTGAGATACTGCAGGGATGAAACCATCTAAAAGGAGCAAATGCTCTGGCTGTGACCTGTCCCCTTCCAGGGGCTCCTCCTGTGATGCTGCTCTGCAGACTGGACTGCTTCCAGGCATTTCTTGTCATCCTCAGGTTTCACCCCAATAGAAGATTTCATCCTTATTAAAATCTTGCTTCCAAAAGCAACCCTGTGCCTGGATGCTGTCTGTGTTTACCAGGGCTCAGGCTCTTGCCAGCAGCTCTTATGCTCCTGAGTTTACATGGCTTTAATTGACCTCATAGTTTCCCACCTCTTACTACAATATCAGATAAGTGCTCTGTGGGGTGCTTTTTTTTCCTCCCTTTTATTAAAAATAAGGTGGAGAAAAACTTCAGTTACTTAAGGCACTTTCATAAAAACCTCATTACTCAGTTTGCGGGGGTTGTCTTGCGTGAAGGCACTCGGGCTTGCTTGGCTGGGTTGAGAGGGTGAATTATTCACTTCCTTTTAACAGTTAGGCTGGGTCTAATGTCTAATCCATGCTTGACTTCTCACGCTGAGGCAGGCAGAAGATGTGAACAGAGGTCACCCTGTGGTGAATTGCTGGCCAGTGTGGGAGCCAGTGTTTGCTTGGCATCAGCAAATGCGCTTTTTGACTTGGGAGGTGGGTAAAGAACGGCACTGGTCCTCCAAACCCTCGAGATCTGAGGCAAAAAGGCCTCATTAAACCCATACAAAGCTATTCTCTGAGTACAGTTAGTTTGGGTCTGGCACAAATGATGATAAAGGTGCACAATGCACCTACACACTGCTGCAGGGCTCTGCAAAGTAACAGTCAGAGCCTGGCAGAGGAGGGTTGAAGAGCTGCAAGGGTTTTCAGGGGAAGCTTTGCCACCCTGCATGTGGTGGGAATGATTAGATGGCTGTGCTCGATGTGCTCAAACTGCACTGCTGTCTTCTAGTCATCCTTTGTGCAGTGACTACAGCCAGGTTTTCCTTCCTCCTGTGTCATTTCCAGCCCAGTCACATGAAATCTCATGTTCTTCAGGTGACAGTTTCAACCTCAGTTGTTAACGTTCACACTGTGTAAATCTCTTGAACGAAGCCATGCATTGTGCAGTGGGTTAGCAAATGTGGAGGTAAGACTGGCTTACTGCTTAAACGCACACCGTGCTCCATGGTAATTTCCTGGATACAGAAGTGACATTTTACTCATGAATGCATCTTGTGGTTGCTGAACACTTGTAGTTGGAATGATCTTTATGCTTTGGAAGCCTGTTTCTATCCCACCTTTGATGGTTTTCAATGACACAGAAGCCAAGGCAGCTGTTGCAGGAAAAGTGGCATTTACAGTGATATCCTTGGGCTCCAAAAGGCTCAGCCTGGAGCACTGTTGCAATGACTTCAGAGCTGCCAACTGTGAGTATCCCCACCCCAGCTGGCTGTCCAGAATTAATAGCATTATTCCAAATGTAAGAAATATTTACAAGTATATTGCTTTACATGCAAATAGAGAATTAAAAGGAAGCAGGGAAAGTCACACTGATATTCTGCCCAGATACTATATTCACAGAAGGAATAACCAGTATGGACCCACTCCTCGCTAGACTTTCTGAATCCTTTATTAACACAGTTCATTGTGACTATTAAGATTCAGACGTATAATCCAAGTCGTGTGCATCTTCCCACCTGTAGTAACTGACTGGGTCCACCATTTAGCCTTGCAAATTCAAGTTATTGAGACTTAGTTTCACCTCCATACCCCAGTGAGCCAAGACAAGTCCCAAGGCCTCTCTGCCAGGGAGAAATTGTGCTCATGGAAAGCTGGGATGCTCAACAGGCAAGGGATGAATCTAGTCAATTGTTGATGCTTCTGAGGCCAAGTGCCAGGTCAGGGTGGCCATCAGGGATCATGCAGGGTCCCAGCAGTGCAGGGCTGCAAAGTCAGCATGCCATGTGCAGCACTGCCCAGTACAGTAAGAACCTACCATGAGGTTGTAGGGCTGAGTCCTACGTGGTGCTGGGGAGCTACATAAAGGGTTTCAAGAAAGAAAGATTTCATTGCTAGTGAAGAAGTTTAATTGGCATGAGTTAATTCCTGAATTAGCATGTATTCCTCATGTTTTGAGGAGGATGAGGAAGGTCGTGTTTGGTATACTGATGGTTTTCTTTCTCTTCTTCTCCTTACTATATTAAACCCTACAGAAGAGGGCAGTTGCCAGGTATATCCCTAGACTTTGCAGGTTGCTGTAGATGGATCCTAATTTTTGCCCAATATGTATTGCTTTCCACAACTGTATTGTTCCCAGGATTTGATTTGGATTCTGTTCCATCTCATCTGAGATGAATGGGTTTAATCAGAATGTCTTAAACCTACTTCATTCGATGCTAACCCATTATAAGATGCCAAGAAACATACCGCAGTCTTGCCCTGGGAAGGCAAGAGACTAAATGAAGGGGGGAATTTAGCTTCTAACTAGATTCTAACTAGAAGGCTCTGAGGCTTTATAAGATTTTCCAGGGATAGCCTCATTTGGCCTCTATAAATGGAAGCTAGGCAAGAAAATGCAATCTGTCTGCTCTGAAAGGTACGCATTGATTTCAGCAGTCATATTATAATTGTTCTCACAGATCAGCTAATCGAGGTCCCTAATGAAAGGTGCCATAAGCAGCAGTATGTTTTGCAGTTGCCCCCCCTCAGTAGACAGCAGATGACCATATCTGGAATTCCTTGTTAACCAAATACAAACCTTTGAATGCATTTGACCAAGTGACTAGAATTAATGATGTTTATCACACAGTGCTTGGTGCTCTCATTCGTCTCCTGCCAAGTGGGCTTTGTAAGGCTGAGCTGGTGTTGGTGTCAGTCCTCTGCTAGAGAAGTGCTTTGCATCAACAAGGGCTCCTTTGTAGCGAGGGCAGACCTCAAACACTGGGTGTGAAGACACAGCTCTGGTTTGCAGCCATTTCAGAAGGGGTTTAGCATCTCTTTGTTCTCTACTTTGCATGTGGGGTTTTCTACCTTCATTTTGCAGCTCTCGCTGGTAGGAGAGGACTCTGAAGTTCAAAAAGAACAGCATACTTTCTCCTCTGAACTTTCAAAACCCAACTAAAGGCTTTTAGGTGATTATCTCAAGTCTTTTTTCTGTAATGACTTTCTAGGTTCTTGATGTTGAGCAAAAATCTGCAGATAACTCTATCGGTTGTAATTATTTAATGTATATTGAGCTGGGGAAATGGTTCACTTAAGTTCATCTTTCTTCTTCCATCTCCTGTTAGAGAGTCGAAGCATAAACCTGCAATTCTCTCTTAATTGCTGCATCCTGTTGGTTTCTTCTCCCATTTTTAAAAGATAAGCATATGCTTAAATGGGAGCCTTTGAAAGAGGGAAATAAAAAGTCTTCATTAAAGTGTGATGATGGTTTGAGTGCACAAATGTCACTGACTGAGGTGAACCCTGATTTTTGGATTGAAAATTCACCACTGATTTAGCAACCTTTTTGCAGAGATGGCAATGGGACCAAGTGGGGGTGAGGTGGGAATGACATTCACTTTAACAAGAAAAGAGTATTTCCTTTGATTAGATTTTGCTATTCCCTCTGCACTTCATCCTCCCAAGGATGAGTTCTTGTTTAAGTGGAGCTACACTAATAGGAATGATCATATCCCGTACCTAGCTGCTTTAGATCCTTTTTGACACTTGTCAACTCTTCAGCTGACTACAAAGAAACTATTAGTATGGGAGGACATGCAGAGGAAGAGACATGCTGGGGGTTTAGGAGACTGCAAACTTCTTGCAGCCCTGACTATGAAGTGCCTCCAGTGGAGGATTAGCAGCTGGGGTTGCTGCCTGTGTCACCGAGCTTTTGCTGCCATGTCTTGTCTTCCTAGAGAATGAGGAGAGACCTTTCCTGTGGCTTCTTAAGGACCCAAAATAAATGTTAAGACATTTTATTTTGCATAGGTGTTGGTCGCTGCTATTGTACCCATCTTGCTTTCATGGTATAATGTTACTGGGGCAATCACATACTGCCTGTGCACTGGATTTTGGCTGTTAGGAGAGCTGGGTATTTTGTCCTAGCATATTGCAGTTCAGTGGTTGTGTGTTCTTCCTCTCGCCACTAAACAGTAGTTACTTGAAATGAATTCTTTAGTTCCTTAGGATCATGGAACAATATAGATTGAACAGAACCTCTCTCTTTGGCTTCTAGTCTGAACAGAAGATGTTATTTCAGCCTGAACAGAACACATTACTACATGTTCATGATCTCAAATAAGCAACAAAAATGCTCAATTAACTCAGCTGGGAAAGTAGGCCTGGATCTAACTGCTGGGTTTCTTTCCCTTGTCTATCCTTGATTCCTCTTGTTTCCTTTCTGTGAGTGCTAACTTTATCCTATAGTAGTCTGACAGCAGAGACACACTGAGTTCCTCTGGTTTGATATTTCCATTGCAGTATTAGGCTGCATGATAGTTGGCAGCAAAATCCATCCCTATACCTCCAGAGACTCATTAAAACTGGGTAACTCTGAAGTACAGCAAAATGATTTCTGTTTGGCCTACATTGCCAATTTAACAGATGTGTGAAAGGTAAAATGATGAAGTAGTTTCTTGTAAGGAAATTCCTCTAACTTGGCACTTCCTAAAAACTTCCAATAAACGTTCATTTATTAGATCAACTTTTAGATACCGCTTCTCCTAATCATTTTCTGCATGCTGAAGAGAGTGCATAGATAATTTTTTAGCATCACACCATTTCTTACATGGCTTATTATAATTACAATAGTTTGTGCATGTGTTTAAAACAGAGAATTGGGAGCACCATCATTGCACCACTTCAGGACACATACTGGTTGAGCAGTGCAGCTGCTTCCATTGGATCCAGCTGGCATGAATGAGCTTTACCTCTTCCAATTCTCCTTTTCCTGGAGCTTGCACAGACCTGGTTTAGTGGTGGACTTGGCAGTCCTTGGGTAAAGGTTGGACTTGATGATCTTGATGATCTGTTCCAACCTAGTTGATTCAATGAGTCTGTGACCTCAGCCTCTCAGCCCTCCTTAAGCAGGGGGAATCCAGCCCATGTTTCTGTAGAGCAGCGAGCGCATGGTGCCTACTATGATTACATTACCCACTGTGAGCATATACAGTTGTTGGGGCAGTGGATTTAGGAATAGTACATGAGAAACACTTCTTGGCCAGGGTTTGGCTACAGCTAGATATTCCAGTTGAGTTCAGATCCTAGCGAAGTGTTTCATAGAATCATAGAATGGTTTGGGTTGGAAAAGACCTTAAGAGCATCCAATTCCAGCCCCCCTGACACAGGCAGGGATGCCTCTCACTAGACCATGTCACCTAAAGGTCTGTCCCGCCTGGACTTGAACACTGCCAGGGATGGAACATTTACCATTTCTCTGGGCACCCTGTGCCAGCACCTCAGCACCCTCATGGTAAAAAACTTCTTCCTTATATCTAACCTGAACTTCCCCTGTTTCAGTTTGAACCCATCACCCATTGTCCTGTCGCTACAGTCCTTGATGAAGAGTCCCTCTCCAGCATCCTTGTGGTCCCCTTTCTTCACTTTGATTTTTTCCCTGCTCTATCTGTAATTATAAGGCTTTCTTGTTCTTAAGTGATAGAGAGGAAGGAAGAACTGTTCCAAATCCCCAGGCAAGCCTGCTTCAATCTGGCCTCATAATTTCAGCTCTAATCATAAAGGAGTATCTACTATGGTTTTATTTCGAGCCCCCTTTGTGGAGGTGGCAGACTGAAACTGCATGAGCCCCAGCACTGGGAAGGAAATAATACCCCTCTTGCAGGCTGCTCAGTCAAATGGAGATATCATGCAGGAGGTCAAGACAATCCCACTAACACATTCCACACCAACATCCCCCCCCTGGCAAATTAAGGGTGCCCAAATGGGTTGCCAAAAGGCCAATTGCTGCTAATCACCATCTGGGCAGCAGGACCCCCTGAGCCGCTCCGGCTGCAGTGGTGGGGACCCTGCCAAGGCACTGCAGAATGTTTCTGCAGCACCGGCAGGTTTTCATCATCCTCTCTTAACACACCAAAATCAAACAGGAAAATATTTAACGTGACAGGGCAAACAAATGGTGCTTTACTGGAGGAACGATGCTTTAAGCATATGATAACCATCTGCCTCTGCCTCGCCGTGATTGTTGGGGAGTTATAATTGGACACGGTTTTGACACCTACAGGGACTTGCTGCCGTTGCCACCAGGCAGGTTTAAGTGGGACAGAGCGCTTAGGACTGTGAATTTGCACTTGGCTGCCATCCCAACAGCCCTGTTAAGGCTCACCGAGAGATCAGGGATAGAAATAGTTAAGAAAGCTTCCCCTTAGGTTAAAGCTAGATGTATAAATTGCAGTCATTTTGTGTTCTTGTATTTAAAGTTAATGAAGATTCTTCTTGGAGTAAACCAAAATGTACTATTTTGTGTACAAACATTTTGTATTTACACATGTTGGTCTTCGTAGTTAAGGTCTGACTGCTCTTATGTTCAGGTAACCAACCTTATATGAAAAGATATATATATAAATATCTGCATAAGTATATATGCATATATATATATGCAGATCTAGCCATTGCCACCAGCATGTCACTGTGCTGTTTACTGTGTGCTGCAGCCCACTGATGCTCGAGCCCCATCTCTTGTAACTTAAATTCTTAGTAAAGGACAATAAAGTTTTCACAGGTGCTTTTTTCCCCATTTCAAAACATCAGGTTTTAGCCCAAATTTGCTGCCAAATTCTATTTTGATCCTGCTTCTTTTATTCCCTAAACTGGGTATCACTAAATTGAGGCACCACAATTACGTGGAGATAATACTGATAATCTTGTTCTACGCTGTTTACCCACAAAGCGTCTGCATGTGGTGTTTATCCTCTTGGTATATAACAGTGACAGCAAACAGCCCTGCTGAAAGCTGCTTCGTTTGCAGGGAGCTCTGCAAAGTGCAGGTGTGAGCAGGAACATGTAAGGAATCCCTCCTTAGGGATCCCTCCTGAGGGAGTGGGTGAGAGGAGAGTGAGGAAGGAGGAAGGATGCACAGCACCCATGCAACACCCCAGACCTTGCCAGGTATGTTCCCTGCTGCAATGCCCCCGGACACAGGTCTTTGCATCCCTTTACCATCATGCCCATGTGAAGTTCATATGATTTAAGTTTGGAACAGAGGTTGCCTAGAGAGCCCTTGCCTTTAACAGATGCTAAGGGCCAGGAGCTTTCCTGTAGATCCCAATATTCCATAGGCAATTTCCACCCCCTCACCCCCCCCCCGAAAAGTCACATAGGACAGTGCAAGGAGCTGGCTGGCTGCAAGTGGTACATGGGATAAGCACACTTACATAGGGGTAAGTGTTGCAGTGCCATGGCAAGGCACTGGCGTGGCTGCAGTGTGTGCAGGTTGTCCCCTTTGAGTCTGGATGTGCCTTTTCCATCTGGAAAGGCAGGTGGTAATGCAGCTCTGGCACTTGCAGTAAGTTTGGAGGAAATGAGCTTTTAATATGGTGTGCCTGGCTGATCTTCATTTAATATTGAAGGGAGCTGCTTTAACAATGCATGATGGGGCAGTCATTTCTCATCTGATGTATTTGAAATGTGACCACTCTTTCTGATGGTCTCTAATTCAGTGGTTCATGGCCGGGCAGAGGAGGGTCAGTACAGCCTTAGTTTAATTGCTGGATGAAAGCTATGCCAGCATAAAAATCCTCTTTGGCACTGCAGAATGCAGCCAGGGCCAAGACCTGGTTTCTTTATTGACACATGGATTCTTGAAAGCAAAAGAATGGCCCTGACAAGACCAGACCTGAACTCTTCTGGTCCTCTACCAGCAGCAATTTGATGCAGGAGCACATCTCTGTGGCTTCATCTCCAGCAACTAAGGGTGATGTAGGGTCAGAAGCCTGCTGCTGTCAGACTCAGGCTGCAAAGTTTGGGTATCTTTGGGTGTTTTTTAATGGAGATTAGAGGGTTCAGGAATGGTTTAGGTGCGTCGAATACTAAACTCTCAAGAGCGTGCTCCTCAGGGACTTTCTCAGGTTTAGGATATTGACTAATCCTAAATCCAAAGCCTGCTATCGATTCCTTCCTGTGCTGTGGTTTGTTACTCCGCCCCAGGCACTATTAACTAAGGGATGGTACTGTCCTAATTATGTACAAAAATACCAAAGCAAACAAAAGTCAATCCCAAAGGTGGATAATGGATTGGCTTCCCTTTGTTGAGGGAACATTGCTTTTTGTCCATGCATTTCAAGGCATGCTATTGTTCCTAAACCATTAAAGAGAGAAATATCTGATAATGCAGGGAGGTTGGTAATGACTTAAAGGCAAAATACCCCTTTGCTGCAGTTCAATGTTAATATAGTTGAATTCTTATTAGCATTGATTTTCCCCAAGACTTTAGTATCTTATTTATGAAAGGCAGCTTAATGATTTTTAGTAACAAATAAGAATGTGGGAAGAACACATTAGAGCATTCTTCTACCCACTGGTGTGCTGGTGTAAAACTCCTGTATTTCTAAAAGGGCTCTACCTCAACTGGCTTATATTTCTTCTACAGCCACATGGCAAACACACTGGGCCCCATTTCCATCCATTTGTAGGGTAAGAGAAGTCAGAAATCACCTAGTATGTGGGATAACCACGTCTACATGAGCAGATACATACCCCATGGAGCAGAGCATCCCTTCTGTGCCCCCCTTCTTAATGCCTAACAGAGTTTCGGGGTTCCTGGTGTATGAGTGACCTTGCGATTGAGGTTCAAGGGGAAGATGCAATACTGACAGTTTCTTACAGCAGATGGGGGACGTGCCAAGTTTCTGGTCTGATGATGGTTTCATTTAAGTCAGTTGGGAGTCTCTGACATTCTCAATTACAGCTTGTTTGCACAGACTCTTTGCAATTGAGATGCAGTTTGCCACCGGTGCACCTAAGCTCTGCTCTGGGACAAGGTAAAATCTCACTATCAAAGGTCTGAAAGCATGTGGCATTTGCAATGCTAATAGAGAAGGAGCTGGAAAAGAATGCTTAAACTTTCTTCAGACCTCTTCAGGAATGACACCGTCACCAGTCCTTCCCACTGATGTTCTGATTGCAAACCAATACCAGCTTAGGCTGTCTGAAAATAAGCTTCACATTTTCATTCAATTAGTTGGACTGTCTGCCTCATTGCCATGAAAAGTATATAGAAGAAAAGGGTTACTTAAAAGGGTTTCCTAAGTAGGGTCTTGTGGATATCCCAAATAGGTAAGTAATAAATCCATATACGTGTGTTAAACTATCAAAAGGCAATGGGAGAGTGAGTTTGGGGTGGGGGGAGCTGGATGCCTGTGGTATTTCCTGAGCTGTGAAGCTTTCCTCACTGGAGTCTCAACCTGTCCCCATCCCAGCCTTCAAGCACAGGGTCTCACTCGTTCCTGTCCAGACTCCCCTTGACAAAGCGCACACAGAACAAGTGAACAACTGCACTATGACAGTTTTGCATTCAGCCTCTAAGCAGAGCCTGCCCCAGGGATCATGAGGAGACAGCGAACTCTCCTCCTCCTATGTTCTGAAGCAGAAACAGGGCCGCAGGCAGGGAGGTCTCTGCCAAATCTTTCATCTCTGCAGCTCTAGGAAGGCTGAGGAGTTCCCATGTGCTGCCAGGAGCTGGAAATGCTGAGCTGCAGCAAAGCCCTCTGGCCCGCTCGGGGTGTTCCTTCCTCTATGTCCTGTTCTTTTTACCCCCAAATGCCTTTGCTGTGGCTTTTCACAGGGAAGCATTAGCATTTGCAATCGGCAGCTGAGACCTGTGTCCTGGTCTGTCTGTTAGCATCAGAGAGAAAGAACCTCTTTCTTTATGATGAGATTCTGGGGTGTAAATAGTAAGGTAGGTTAATATCCCTGAAGATGCTGCTCTGGATGCTGGGCATAGTGATGGACTTGCCATTACACTGCAATGTTCTTCTGATGAGTAGCAGTTTCCTCACAAATATTGTGCCCCTCAAGCATCTGAAAGGAAATGAAAACAGGGATGGGGATGGTTTTTATGCTGAAGTGTATATATATAGATAGATAGATAAGATTTTGGGGGTTTTGGGTATGTGTGTGTTAGGGAGCAGGGATTTGCAGTCACTTGAGTGAATCCTGCAAAAACACTCTTGTGAATATTTGTCTTTCCACTCCTCATTAAAGGGCATTTGAGATGTTCAAACACCATCAATAAAACTCAGTTATGGGGACATTAGGTAGGGGAGAACATGCGGATGGGAATATGGGAGAGACACCTGGATCAATGGACGTGTCTGAGAGATGCTTGCTCGGACATCTTGAAACCCTTGATGGGTTGAGGCTGTCCATCCCAGGAGCTGTGCAATGGGCTGGACGGCACACACAGAACCTTCCTGGACTCAGCAAACATCAGGATCGATATCTGAAGGATTTGCAAGGATACTTTTTGGTTGTACTGTATTAATGTAACTGGGAAGTGACTTCTTTATGGAGTTTCAGGACATAAATCACAACGCAAAGAAGAAAGGAGCTACAGTTGGAAACCAAACTATTGGCTGAATATTTTGCCCAGCTGAAAGATGTTGTTGGCAAAAGTGGAAAACCTCAGGCAATTTTGTATTTCAGCTTTATGATGAGCTATTTTATTATCCCAGTAATTATATTTGTCAGTCAAAGATCAATATGGACCACATAAATCAGTAATGACAAAGAATGTCTATCTCTACTCAATGCATGTCCAGTCCAGCTCCCTGAAATCCAGCTGTTGGTGACACTGTTTTGCCAAGATGCCTGGAGCACCCAGAGTGTTAAGAAATCATGAAACTGGCTAAAAAGGATCCCACAATACTGCAACTCCTTTGCTTTTGGAAGCACAGGGTTAGCTATCACAAAGCCACAATACTGCAACTCCGTTGCTTATGTGTTGCTCAGTTAATCAGCAGCCATAATTAAGCCTTCAGAGTAGGGGTTTGCATGAGGATCTCAGAGGAAAGCTTCACAGCAGCATCCTCCTGCAGCGTGGACGGGTCCTGCAGGCTGGCTGCTGGAGGAGGAGCGGGCTCACCCGTTGTTTCTAGTTGCATGCACTCAATGATCTTGGCTCCTTTGACACATTCAAGGTAGCAGGATGCTCCTTTCTTTATGTGCTGAGGCTCTGCTTTTTTTCCCTGGTCTTTTCCCTCCTGTTCCACCTTGCAGAGGGCTTCCCGGAGGGGAGCATCATCTGCAGCATGCTCAGAGAAACCTCATTTCTCCTTGTCCCCATGCACCGACCGAATCATTTTCCTCCCACTTGTTTTCCCTCGGAGCTGGTGGGGAGGCAGGGAGCCGTCCCTGTGTTTTCAAAGCGCCGGTGCAATTCCTGCCATCCGACTAGTGCGGATGTGATGGGAATGAGAATCGCGGAGCTCTGTCCTCACGCAGCGCTTTGTAAATGAACCGCTTTGATCTCAGGCGGATTTCCCTGTGCTATTTTTAGATGCGGTGAGGATAACCGAGGGATGTCGATTCTAATGCAGACAGAAAGGAGTTTCAGATGCAGTTTTCCTCCTGGGGCAGGAGAGAAGAGCAGAAGGAGGCAAACAAGGCAATTTCTACCAACCTTTCTAAGCCGTCTGGAACAGAGATAGGTTGTTAAGCCCTTGAGGCTGGAGAGGGATGTTCCCCAAATACAAAATTCACTAGACACCTGATTATTCTACTTATGTTTCTCCTTGCTGCCTTTTGCATAGCTCACCACTCTGCTACAGCCCAGAGTGAGGACCTGTGATTAAATCCAGCTTTATAGTGTTATGGATATGTTTATAAGGGTTGCTAATAATTACCCTTTGATTTAAAAATGATTGCAGCATCTCTCACTTTCCCTGCTTTAAGGACACAGGTGGAGGTCTTAGACTGCTCGCTTTTGATGAGGCCAGTTCCTGCTTTGCATTTCACCTTCAAACATAGTATAAAACTTCAGCAAAGCCACAGATTGATAAGCAAATCAAAGATTTCTTACATAGTGGCAGGAGTGTGTGTATATGTGTATATGTGTACAGGTTTGCATGCAGGCTGCTGGGAAGAGCAAGAGGGAGAACCTGTTTACAGGGAGAAAGCTCTTCCAAAGGGGTTTTTTTACTTTCTCCTCCTCCTTCTTCTCCCATCTCCCGTTGCTGGGGAAACCGCCATCCCTGTGCTCCAAGCGCTGACTCACCAGCCTGGTCCTCTGCCGCACGCATCGCGCCTTGAGCTCCAGCATGGGAACAAAGGAAAGAGAGACTTCAGCAGTTCAACATGAAACACAGCAAATCTCCTCTCTCGGTGTCTCCAGGCTGTGGCTGGTGACATCTAGCTGTAAGCACTCTCCAGAGGTGGTAGAGAAGGTGTGGGAGAGCCTTTTGTTTGATGCCCCAGGGAAGAAGGAGGCAGTGCTACCTGGAGCGATGCTGGTTCATAGCCTTGCAGACCTGCAGGAGGGTGAATCCCCAGGGAATCCCATAGCTGCAAAGGTTGCTGAAGCTGATGGAGAAACCCCCTATTGATTTCCATTGGGCTTACTTCCTACTTTTCCATAAATATTCAAACAGGAACATGAATAAGTCCTTTTCCCCTCCTCCCTCATCCTCTGTGCCTGCATCTTTTAGCATGGAGCTCAGTTCTGCCCAGCCATGAGCTCTGGGGCTTGTAATGGGCCTTTGTTTAGTTTTAATTGTGATGCCCATGGTGCCTGTGGTTAAAGGATGGCCAAGCACAGTGGTGCAATGAACTTGGTGATCTGTTAGCATAAATCAAAATGCTAATATATGTAGGTTTATAAATCCCAAACCATGAGGTCAGCCAAATAAGCTTAAAAGTCAGGAGCTTACAAATAAGAAAATGAGGATCTGTTTGGGTTTTGTGATGCATTTACTACTGTTGAATTCAGCTTTTCTGCTCTGGCTTGGGAGCTGGAATTTTAGCTGCTGTTTTAGTGCTTCTGGTTTTCATGTTTTCCTTTTATCCAGTGCCATAGGTTTGGGGAGGGAAGGAGGGAGATGCAGGAAATGTGATGAGCCTCCAGGAGAGCAGTGAACACAGCAGGACCGGCAGCAGCCAGAAATCAAGCTTAGCAGGTTGTCATTAGGCTGGTGTGTTTGGCTCCTGGTCTTGGCAAGCTTTGGGAAGCTGAGCAATAGCTGGAAATTTCCCCAGCGCAGGATTCTGGGCAGCCTGTGATGCACAGATGTTTCTAACATCTGCATCTGAGAGCAGAGCCCTGATGTTACAGCTGTTGAGGTCTGAGACAGACTCTGCTAGCTCTAGACTTCCAGTTCTTTAAACACAACCTTTTCTTTCCTTGTCCTTTCTTTTCCACTTCCAACACTGGGATACAACCTTCAGGTTAAGTTGACCTGACAGCTGAAGCAAAGAGTTTTGAATTTGGAGAAAAAGCTTAAAACCTGGTGTCTAGAGCACAAAAGTGTGTGACCAGATGGATCAGCTAAACATCCTCCCTCCCTCCATGTGCTACGCCTAAGCAATCTTTCAAAAGCTTCTTTGGTACCCAGGATGCCCTTTCTCAGCATCACTGGGGCAGTAGTTTCTCTCTCTGGCCAGGTCTTCATCACTTTTGGTTAGTCATGATGTGCCTCCACAGTGAAACATGCTCTTTTCTTCCTTTCTCCTGCTTCAAGCTTGCTTTTCCTGCAGGAGTTGCAGGGAGGTTGGATTTTGCAGGTGTGGTGTGGACTTGACTTCACTGAGCCATGTGTGAGCTGCTGTTCTGGGGCCAGAGCCCCTGCTTGTGCAAGAACCCTTTGCTGCAGCTCAGCATCATCTGCAACACACCGTGAAGTGACTGAGTGCAAGCAGAGAGATGCCAGAAGTCAGGGCAGGAGGAGAGCGTGTTCAGCTCAAACAGCAAAGCAGCATTTCAAGCCTGGTTATAAGGCAGAGCTGGGTTTTCACAACAGAACTTTGGTTCAGAGAGTTGTCTCCTGAATCCTAAAACCTGTTTCCTGGTAAATTCTTAATTCTGCAAGTAGGTCACGTCTGTTCTCTCCCTTTGGGTACGGTGGAGACTTGACAGGTCTAGATAATAACTCTGCTTTCTTTGATGTTGGATGGCACTTATTTGTTCCCTGCCATCCCCTTTTCATTTCTTCTCTTCAGTTCCTGCAAAACTCTGCTGAACACATGAGTTAATGAAGGGTAAGACATTTCTAGGACCCACCAAGTTCCATCGCACGTAGTCTCTCTCCCACCCCCAGCATGACCCATCACATTGGCCTGGCTGAAAGGACCGCAATGTCCTGTGAAGTTGCAGGGCATCCAAAGCTTGTCTTTAAGCTTAAAGACAAGATTTAGTGTTGCTGCAGTGCCCAGACTTTACAGCTCTCTGCCTATAAAAGAAGCCACACTATATAGGTCATGGCCAGGTATATAGCAAGAGCATCTCTGCAGTGTGGAGGTCACCTCCAGCTCAGCCGGTGCTGCTAGGCACAGAGGCTGTGTTAATGCTATTGACACTTCCAATTTCACCACACAATGGAATACAATTTTCCCCAATACCCCACCAATACAATTTCTTACTCTTATATTTTACCTCTAGAGCTGAGTCTCTGTCACCGAGGTTTCAGCTTCCACAGGGAACCTTATCAAGGCCTTGCCCTAATTACAGAGCAATTCCAGTGACATTCTAAATTATGGGAGAGTTTTACATAATTCTTTTGATAGGTGTTGTTATGACATGTAAAATCTTATCTTTGCCAGATGCAGTGAATTATGCAAGATCTTTGTTTTGCCTTTGTCAGGATAATTTGAACCACTGAACATTTAACAAATGCACTTTCAAAGGACTCGGTCCCGCATGGAGCTGCAATAGGTAGAGATAAGCTTCCTAAACTTTATTAAACTTCTATTAAATTATATAAGATAACAGACAAGTTTATATGACAGTGTTCAAACTGTCAAGTGTGTGAGGAGCAGGAAAACTCTTACCCTGAAATGCAGCCCCTTTCCTAAGCTTCCAGCGCTGGCTCATTATATGATCCAATGCTGTTTATTCCATAGGGCCCTGGCTCTGTTGCGGAGCAGACTGCCTGATGCAAATCAGTGGGCAGCAATTCAAAGATCTGTTTTCTTCCCGTCATGCAGTATGTGGCCCCAGCCCTTGTTTACTGCATGCTGCTCAGCCTAGCTCTGAAGGTGAAATGCTGTTTCCACTTGGGTTTTATCCGTGACTTTCATTACTCCAGTGGTGTCTCTTTGTTTCACATGCTAGCTATTAATTAATTTGTCTCTCTGAAGCCCAGAAAGGCAGGAGAGAAACATTATCACTTTATAGATGAGGAACAGAGACAGAAAGATTCACTCAAGAATGTCAATTAATTTGGGATGTTCAACTTGAGATGCTCAAGAGCTGATCTCCGTGCACATACCGTCTATTGGCTTGCTTCAGTGCTGCTGTGTCTTTTCGTGCTGGCAGGGCAGGGCTGCAGCAGGCAGCTGCTGCCTGACCACAGAGGCTGCCCAAAGCACTTCCCAAGAAGATGGCAGGATAACTGCAACATCTTGGAGAGGATTTGCACAGCCCTGGTGACAAGGGAAGTTTAAAACTAAGGGGGTGAAGGAAAAGAGTGATAGGACTTTTTAGAGGTGTGGATTTGATGGATGGACCACTCAGTCAATCCATCAAGGAACTGGCTGGATGGTCACACTCAAAAAGTTGTGGTTAATGGCTCAATGTTCCTCAGGGGTCAGTGTTGGGACCGATCCTGATCAACATCTTTGTCAGTGACATGGACAGTGGGATCAAGTGCACCCTCAGTAAGTTTGCTGATGGCACCAAGCTGCATGGTACAGTTGACATGCCGGAGGGAAGGGAAGTCTTGTATCGTGCAGGAAAGCACAGACAGCCATAGGAACCCAGCAGCAGGGTCCATGTTGAGCTCCACAGCCTCTTTGGCTTTCTTTAGACTATAATTTGCCAGCTTCCACCCCATAAATGAGATACGTGAGAATGACTACAGAAACTTTCCCTTGTCCAAGTTCCAAGAGTATTTCTATAATCCAATCAATAATTTGCATTGATTTATTTGCACTAAGTGACTGCTTGGGGTCTGGATAGCAGATAAGGGTATGCATGGTGCTGTACAAACACGTCATAAATAAACGTAGTTTGCAAATCAATTGCCAGATATTAGTGATTAATCTTCCCATAGTAAGATAATGTGATGTCTGCCCAGTATGGATTTTTTAAAACATCAGACCTAAGAGGTTTCAGAGTCATTTATTTCAGGAAGGCTGCCCTTTAAGCCAGATCTTACACTTTTTGAAAGGTCAGGAGGTTTAAATATCATGGTTACTTACAAAGCATGGCTCCCTGAGTGGTTTGACAGCTGCCTTCATCAGAATAAATCAAGGTCCTGTTCAAATAAGTGCTCAGCCATTGGGGCTGGGTTCTTGCAGGGAATTTCACGCTACCATCCTCTTTGTCTGCTGGTGCTGAATACATAAATTACTGTAAAGGTTTACGCCCAAACCCTGCATACATTAAAACATGTGAGGAGCAGCATAGACATTTTCCATCGTCAAGTCACTGGCTGGTTCCCAGTGGGAGAACTGGGGACAGTATAATGTGATGTGTTACTGCACTGCATGCAATAGTTTTATGAATAGTTTTATGCAGGCAAAAGACAAAATCTCTGAGCAGAGTTAGGTTTAATTCCAGGTATGCTGAGCCCAATAAGCCCCTTTACAGTCAGTTGAACCAGACTTGACTGTGCCCATCAGACCCACGGCCCAAGCACTGCACTCCCAAGCTGTGCACGGTCAAGCTGACTTCCAATCTCATTTATCCTTGTGATGCATTATTATACAGCAGAGGGAAAATGCCAGTTCTGTATCTGCTTATCAGGTTTTCCAACAAAAAGGACAAAGTTCTTGTCTCTTTGTCTTCCTCATCCTCTCTCAGCACATGCAATGCAGCAAGGCAGGGCCCTGTGGTCCAGATGACTTGCTGTCATCTGCAGTTTGAGTGTTCCACATAGCACTTCATGTGTTTTGGTTTTAATAGCAAAAAGGGCTTTAAAGTAATCTAGGTGCAATTGTTTTTCATGCTTAGAATGTCTTCCTTCTGCTTTTTTCTCATGTTATCTTTTTCATGCACTTTTAGGCACACATCACCATTTTATAGCACAGCATTCACTTCTAAGAAGGGCAGGTAATACTTGAGCAGTTTGGAGTAGGATGTTTTTGTTCTAAGAGGATTTATGGGGCAGGGAAATGCACATGTTTGCTGCTAAACTCTTAGCTGATTCTACTGATAAATTCACAGGGATAGCCTGAAGTCTACTTGGACACAGAAGGAGTATTTCTCAGAGCACTGTTACCCATTGCATATGTGAACTAACAGAAACCATTCAGCTTACAAACCAATGTTCTCCTTCTGGTTATAGAGTAATAACATGGCTTTATCCCAAGGTTCAGATGACAAATAAACCTGGTTAAAGCCACTTCTACTCACCCACTGGCCCTGGGCCTGTTTGTTCCAGAATGCAATACACTTAGGCTTGATGAGCTCATTCATTTTGGTTGAGCTTTCTGTAAGTACAGTGATTTCTCCTTGAGGACCCATTTTGCAGGAGGCCGAGGAGGTGACTTACCCTGTGCTCTGGGCAATCAGAGCAGAGATCAGCCTCAGTGTTTTAGAACCAGATGGCTGGAAGTTTTATTAGCATTTAATGAAGACTTTTGGTGTTAAGGCAAATGCCTGGATCTGGAGGCAGCCCAACTTTCAGTAACTTCTTCACCACTTTTGAGTCATCATTAATGCCATCCCACTCAGCGGTTATACCTAAGCCTACTCTCTCTTCCCAGCACTTTTTGGCACACACACTTTTAATTTCCTTTAACCCTGCTGCCGATTAACCTTTTCCCCCTCCCTTGTCTCATCTTGCTTCGCAAGCTCCATCCAGCTCTGTAATCTTTGTCAACCGCTTAAGCCCTTCTGCATTTCCATGGCAGTTTTCAAAGGCTTAAGATCTTTGTGCAGATTTTGGTGAAGGTTTAGCAGCTGCTTCCCCTCCCTGTTGCTGTGTTGGCCGAGGGACTGGAGTCTGCTTTCTTCTTTCATGCCATTGCTGAGCAATTCTTCACTGTTGTGCTTCACTGTGACCGATCAAAGCCTTTCCCACTGCAGACTTTGATCAAGAAGTAAAAGACTTCTAGCAAAGCATCAGTCTCTTCCTGCTCACCGCACAAGGCAGTACCAAGCGGAAAGTGAGGCTTGTGAAAGTGCTTGCATGAACAAAGCTAGCAGGGTTTTCATCTCCTAAACATTTTCCAGTTTATTGCCTTGGCAAGGTGGATTGCTGTGTGCTTTAAGCCTGCCTCACACCAAGCTCCTTGAGCTTGCTGATGCCAACCCCATTCTCATCAGTTCAGGCTGTTTGCCAGGGAGTTCTCGGATGATAAACATGATCTGCTATATGTACATCTATCTATCTATCTATCTATCTATCTATCTATATTTTATATATATATAATGTATATATGTATGTATTTATATGTGTGTGTGAGCATGTGTATCTTTCATGTGTGTGTGTGTGTGTGTATGTAAATCAGTTCATTGTGCTTGTGTGAAGACATTTCCTCCTTGGCAGAATTTAAGCTCTGAGTGGGCTGCTGTCTGTCTGATGTGAAGCACGATGGAAGAATTCTGCCTTTGTCTCCATTGAAGATGAAAATGATTTAGAGCTGGCTCAGTAACATGCCACAGAGAGATGTGCCAAGGCCTGGCTCTGCTGGGGGTGAGCCAAAGCTCTCCTGAAGCCAGATATGTAACTGGGTAGGGTACAGTCCCCTGCAATGTGCATGCTATGAGAGGCTGCACAGAGGGGGAGAAGGACCCTCAACAGGTGACCTCTGATGGGGAAACACTGATGAGGTGCTGGCTTTGCATGACAGCAGGGATGCCATGGACCTGCCATGGGAAGCTGACTTGTGCCTGGGCTCCACATTGTGCATCTTGAATGTTGATTAAATTTACAGTAAAGGATGCAATGGGACCAAGCATTGGTGACCAAGAAGGTGAGACTGGAGGTGTGTTCATAGATTGAGCCTTCAGGATCATCCAAGCAGAAGAGGACACTACCTGGTAAGAGCAGCATCTGTATTCCTGACTGGTTTCTGATTTCCTTTGCTTTCTCTTTGTTTTGCTCAGTCTATCCTGATTAAATCATCATAAAATCCTCTGATTGAAACTCCCTAGAAAACCTCATTATACTACCTAATGCAAAACCTTTGTATTATTTAATGCAAAGCAATCTTTTCTCCAACACCTCTGTAGCAGGCTCATTCCCAAACGTTGCCACTACATCCAAAAGCAATAATTGTTCTTTTAAATGAAGAACGTTAAAAACCCACCCCTTTAAACAACAACAAAAGTTCTGCTTTTCCTTAACAGGAAGAGAAGTTTGATTTTTGAAGCTCACTCTGTGTTATTAACTCCCTTAATTATCAGAAGGGATGGTTGGATGAGCAGACAATTAAAATAAGGAGAAGCTCAGAAGGAAATGTTCATCAGCGCATTAGAGAGACAATGGGGGAAAGCAAAACTATTTCAAGTACCTTCTGAAGGAAACCATTTGGGAAGGAAATCGGATTAATCAAGTTTTTGAACTGCTTAATTTTGTTATCTAAAAATATTTCATAGATTAACACTATAACATATTTATGCATGAGGTGATATCTGAGGTCCTTCAGCAATTGGTCTAGATAAAGGTACTTCAAATCAACATGGGACTCCAGACTTACCGCAGTCTGTGGTGTATTCTGCAGCTGAGATTAGGATCAAGCCATGAGACATCCGTAACAGAGGAGTCTGAGCTGTGCCATAGTATTTTGCTGTACTGGTCATGGGTCAGGATGTGAGCTGAGTCCTGCTAAGCTCAGTGGCAGTGGTTTTGTCACATCTCATGGAGAATACATCCCACTCTGATCCTTAAGCTCCATCCCCTCCTTTACCTCCCTTAAGTGGCTTTGTCCTTTCCATCATAATCAAAGAAGTGAAATTTCTCCTTCATTGTTCTAAACCATCTTTGGTAGAGCTAAACCGCAACCAGGATGAACATGCAGTGAAGCCACTGTCACCAGAAATACCCCTGAACAGGAGTCATTTTCCTTCTGCCATTTCATTCCCATTACCCCTTCCCTGGAACACGTGTGCACAGCACCGGGGATGCTACAAGTATTCTTTGGAGGGTTTCTGAATGCAACACTAATTCATGTAACCTCTTTTCTACCTTTTATTTTTCCCTATTCTCCCTGAGAGGGTGTCTGATAACCTTTCCTTCTCCTGTTTTGTCTCCTTGAGGTTTTGCTTGTAGAGCTGATGCCACTGACAGCTCAGATCAGCATCTCACTGCATCAACCAGCTCTGTGCGCTACAAACACCAGGACAGAGACAACTCTTCCTCCGTGTATAAATGTGATGGCCCTTAGTGGAGGGTGGACCTGTGACCCTGTCCTCAGCAAGGAAGCAAGCTGAGAAAAGGAGTGTGACAGACAATGTGTGATGCTGAGAAACCCAGAGGAGATGAAAGCATTCATCCTGCCCCTCCAGTTGTTGAATTTAGGTGAGAAATGCCAACTATATGTGGGGAAAAAATTAGGACTATGGGTGCTTGAAAGTAATTTTCCATAGGTGGTATTTAAGAATCTTAACTTCCAAATCATTAATAATGGTCTTTGAAAGGAGACCTATAAACTGTCTTCCAGTTCCTGATGAGGCGGAATAATTTATTCCTTCAATTTCTCTGATTAATGTAAAACGTGTCTCAAAAATGGGTTTTCTTTAATATTTAACCTTTCCCATGAGAGGAGCTGCAGAAGGGCAGGGTGATTGAGTGCCCCCAAACTGCCATGGTATGTTCTCAAGGCAGGGTAAGCTCTGCCACCAGAGCTGATCAGCAATAAAGGCCGTCAGGCACCAGCAAACCCAGCTTGGGTCAGGACCCTGCTCTCCATAAGGCATGAACCTTGGTGCCAGCCTCACAGGAGCAGGCAGGGCCCCACAGTTCTGCTCACTCATGCCAGGGAAGATAGTTTCTTAATGTGTGAATTTAGAATCTTAAGCTGCTGAGAAGATCTCCCCCAAAAAGGAGATGAAAACAGGCAAAAAGCTGGTGTTGTTCAGGATAAATGGCATGGTAAGGATTTTCTCTAAGAAATAGATTTGTCTCAAATAGAATCCCGGACTGGTGTGGGTTGGAAGGGACCTTGAAGCTCATCCAGTTCCAACCCCTGCCACAGGCAGACACACTTTCCACTAGAGCAGGTTGCTCCAAGCCCCATCCAACCTGGCCTTGAGCACTGCCAGGGATGGGGCAGCCACAGCTTC
>JANHGB010008433.1:0-42220 GCA_026283785.1 Coracopsis vasa
CCACTAGAGTGGAATACTGGGTTACAGGGCTCTTCTGATGTGCCCAGATCAGGACCAGCCCATGAATCACATGGGCTAAATTGTCTACACAAAGTACAATGCCCCATATCATCTCCATAATATTGTGTAGTAGAAGTAAAAGTACATTTGACATTTCATCCTTTCTTGTTTTACACATCTGTAAATACAGGGCAGAATGTTAAATTTTTCAGTTTTGTACTGCCTTAATTTGACTGTTTCTATGGAGTAAAATTCCAGAATTTAAACAGCAATGCTGCAAACATCTCTTGTCCTGACCTTTGTTCCTGCTTCACTGTAATAGTTGTATTCTGTACTGCACCATCATTTCATAAGATATGAAGTCTGAGTTGCAACACCAAGGGCAAACAGCACTACAGTTGGTACACAACTGACATTTTAAAACAAAGTAACACACATTCATTACATTTTGCTACATTTATTTGACAGTTTTAATATTTTTTAAAAGAAAGTTTTTTGATTTGGTTTGATTTTTTTTTTGTTTGATTTTTAATTTGATTGTTTCCAATCAAATTTTTGTTCTGTTTTCTTGTATTTCTTGTATTTTTTGCAAATGGAGATGAAGAAGGAGCTTAACTCTTCTGGGTTCAGTGTCTGTCCTGGTAATGTAAACCCATGTGCTAAAGAAGAGTTTCACTGCTAGAGAATACATGTGTAAGCAATAAATAGACAAGTAAGGCAGTAACTCTCTGGGACATTTATCTGTTCTCTTGTCTTCTTTGCCAAAGGATCATTAAATTAAAAATTAAAAAAAGAAATTTTTCATTTAATCTTGCTTGCACTTTTCCAGGCCTACTGTGATTCATTTAAGATACTTAGAAATTTTACTGAAAGGAGTTGTTCTGTGCAAAATACAGACATGAATTCATAGTTTTGGTGTGGGGTTTTTTTTCAGGATTTGTTTGACAGAATTTCACCTAAGGCTCTACCCAAACCAGCAAGCTTCACTTAGTTTCAGCCCCATTACATCGTTTGACCCTAGTAGAAGTTTCCTCCGTTTCAACAACTCGAGCCCAAGTTTGTGTGACAGTGGATAGATGAGGTGAGCTGATGAGAGTCTGGGAGGCATTGCAATCAGAGTGGCAGGTGAGGCAGCTCTCAGTGAACGGATTTGAAGGACTAAATGTGAGGGTTTAGAAACAGGGGAATTGCCATGGTGGATTACAGCCAAAGTCCATCATGGGAATATCTCAAGTTTGTCACTAGCTATCAGAAAACACATTAGAGAAACATGTATGAAAATTGTAGCAACAATCAAAAACAAGCTGACTGAGAAGAACTGTATCAATTAAGAATAGATCTGTTTTACAAAATCTGTGCTTCCTAAAGTTTTCTTTTGGTAATCTTAACCCAAGGCAGTTTGTCTTGATATAATTGAATTGAACGCACATCATCAGACTGGTATGAGTTTTCTTTTTTTCTTTTCCCCACCTCTGGACTAATGCAGTTAGACAATGTGTTCCTTATGACCTCAGAGTTATCAGCCAGTAGACACTGAAACCAAGATGAAGAGCAAGAGCTACTTTTATTGTAATCAAGCAGCTTAATTGACTTTGAGACATTTGTTTTGGATTAGATATAGTGGCAGAATTAAATTGTACGTAAAGGTGAACTGGCTAAATTCTAGTACAATTCTGCATGTACTAGAATTTGGATAGCTGCAGGGGACTCGCATGTTACAAATGTACATGTTTCATTTTGATTGGTCTTCTAAGTTTTTAAAATTGTACTTGTCTTCTTGTTGCACTGTTTTTGCCAGTGTAAAGATAGGTTTTATGTGATTATATTTTGGTAATCTGTTAAATGAGACTGGGTCACCTTGCACCATGCAACATTTTGCTTCACTGCTAAAACTTAATGCCATCTTTTTATCTTTCACTGAGTGGATGCCAGAGGACATAACATTAATATAAAATGGACATCTCTAATATTTCATGAATGGCCTTTAAAAAAATCAAAAAAAACCAAACCAAGGAATTAAAAATTGACACTAGGCTAGTGAATTTAGTGACCTTTCTCAAATGTTGAATGGTTTTCCATTTATGTATCTCATCTATAACAAGACCTATTCTTTGTCAGGCTAGGCTATTAAAAAGCACAGGTGGCTTCCTCTGATTGAATATATTGTTTTTTCTCCTGGGGTGAGAGGGTGGAGAAATTTCCACGCAAAAGTCATCAGGAACTGAAGGTAATATACCAAAATAAGACCAGTAGCTTTTCAGTGGGTTAGTACCAGGATGCCTAGGATGTTGTGCTTCCTTGTAATTTTTTGTTTACCTTTCTTTCTTTGCCT
This sequence comes from Coracopsis vasa, assembly GCA_026283785.1. Taxonomy (NCBI): domain Eukaryota; kingdom Metazoa; phylum Chordata; class Aves; order Psittaciformes; family Psittacidae; genus Coracopsis; species Coracopsis vasa. The sequence continues at coordinate 2,333 of JANHGB010008433.1, forward strand.
TAAAAATTAATCTATAGGTTCCAGCTCTATAGGGATGACAGGTAGATTAAATGAAGGTCTTACATAGGGTTCTAAAAAAGTGCATACAATCAATAAATTATGGGGCATCTGCCTCCATTTGTTATATACTGCATTTATCCAATGTCCCATTCCAAAATCATGTGGAAATATATACAGATGAGGATAGCTATGTATATATTTATATTTTTTATGTTATATGTCTACAGATTTATTTAGAGATATCAGAATATCAGGTTAGATACAACTTTCTGTAGCAATATCCCTGCATGCTAATTTTTATATATGTTACAAGATACATAATGCTTACTACTAAAACATGCATTCTCTGATACTTAAGGGTAGAAGAACTTTAGTTAAAATTCTGAAAATTAGAAATTACAATGTCTAGTCCTTCATTGGACTAATCGTGCATTAGATTAAAGCATAAGAGAGAGAGAGATGGCTATGGCAGTGTGCAGGACTTATCCATGAGCTAATGAAATCATGAAATAGTCTGGGTGATGTAGTGATAGGATGTACTCATGTTTCAACTCTGAAGTGAATGTTCATGTCCAAAACTCGATTAAGCTACTAGTGAAACCTGATATCTAATTTATATATAGTAGTTTTGGAAAACAATGGTGTAAGAGACCTCTAAGATCAGTCATATGTTATTGCAGATACCATGCTATACAACCTCTTCCTTAAATTTGTTGAATTCTATAAATTTATAGAGTTCCATTCTTAGCATTGGTTATCTCCACAAAACTGATATTTTATTTGGCAAAAAAATCAGTGTTAATAGGTTCACCTGTATTAGAATAGTAGAATTTTAGAAATTACTTGCTAGAAATACTGACCAGACAAACAGTTTGGTAGAGTTAATTCATTCTTAGTTTCTAAAATAGGTGTGCAAAGAGCTGTCAGCAGTTTCTCCCCTCCCCACAGTTCTGCTGCCTTTTAAGTACAGCACAAATGCAAATCTGCCCTCAGTGTTGGCATCCCCCCTGGAATTAGGTAGTCTTAACAGACTCCTTGATTTCTTTGTAAAATGTTGGCTAAAATAGGTGGCTTTCCAGACAGATTTTTGTGAACTAATATTGACCTACATAGAATAGAATACCAAAACTGAATGATGCTGTTACATTTCCTCAGCCCTTTAGAATCAATAACTGTTTTGTTTGTTTTGGTTATTAATGTGGGTTCTTTTTAATTTACATATGCAAATGTAAAAATCTATCACCATATGACAATATGTAGATTTGTGGCAGTCCCAAGAGGACCTTGGGTCCATAAACCGGGGGCTTTATTATGTAATGCTGCATAAATGCTGTATTTTCATCTGTGACAGATATAATCTTGAACCTGTATTTTTCGTGTTACTTAACTGTTTCAGAACATCATGTGTAAGGGAACGCATCAAAATGGAAATTGCTTCTCCAGAGGCAGCAATAAATATTGGTTGGGTATATTGCATTGTTGGGCTCCATGTGTTTTAGGATGTTCTCAATTCTCTTGCCCTAATCAACACTGTAAATACATGCTGCATTTCCTGTTCACCCATTTGTTGGATTAACAATTTGGACCTTGCAGTTACTACCATACATTTTGATTCTTTACCGTATATAGTCACGGTTATTTAAGAGCATCCCCTAACAAAATAACTCTAAAGCTTCTTGTCTTTTCCAGCAATTGAAAGAAAGGTAAATTATGCAAATTCTGCATATTATATGTGGGTTTAACTAGTAGTTATTTGAAGATTAGCTAGTTAAAAAGCTGAGAAGACTCTTTACATTCGTGAAAGTGTCTGTATCTGTTATACACAGAAATACGACATCTCATGTAAATATTGGAGGGGTTGTGTTTTGTTTTTTTTTTAAAAAAAGGTACTTTTTAAAAGTAAAAAGGTACTTTATTATATAACCTCCAGCAGAGATTAAAATAGTTTATGGTGCGTTGTTGAAATACATAAATATTTGCAGTGATATATGATGAAAAAAAAAGAAAAAAAGAGCAATTGGCATTTTGCTTCTATTGAATACTCCCTGAAAGGATTTTGCTTGTTATTTTTCTTTTAAAGTCTTTGTAAACATGTAGCTCATGTAATTTTTTTATCTACTGTCTTCTATATGCTGTTGAGTTAGAACAGAATCATAGTTTCCTACCTTGTTTTTCAAGTGAGCATAGTACTGTGATGGCCACATACCTTATTTAATTTTCAGGCACTTTACTGCGTCAGTGGTACTACTGTGTTTCCTGTGGAGCCTGAGTACTCTTATGAACAACTTTCCAGCACCAGATGTCATGTATACAAATTTTTTTATTGTATTCTTTCCTCTGTGGATCAATACGGATTTTAATTAACATCCTGATAAAATTATAGTTATGCTTAAAGGTCTCTCTCCCCCCTTGTATCTTGCCAGGAACTTGGTCTTTGGTAAGTTCCTATCATAACTCTGCATTGTCAAGAACAGATATAATTGTTTCATTTATCCTGAGGCAAAGACACTTTCTTTCTTTCCTCTTCAGCAGATATGCACAGAAGTTTGCTAACAGGGGAGAAGGAGCAACAAGCTTACTATAACATCAAATATGACTTGATACAGAGATTCTTGGAAGAAGTTTCCACTATACTTGGAGTGCTATGACATTGTTTCATTCAACTGCTTTTCCACATTGCATTACATTAATAACCTCCTTGCAGATTTCTTGGCAGATGAGGAGAGGGGGAGGCCTTCAATAGAAAGTTGGATGATGATTTTGAGTGAATGAGGATGAAGACGAACTGTTAGCCTTAAAGCTTGCATGAGGTAGTCAGAACACAAAGAGCTATGAAGTAGGTCAGTAGTTTTGTCTCCTTTTTATATCAGCTGTTCTGCAGAACTGCATTTACAAATGTTTAGCTTATATTCACACATAGCACCAGTATTTCCGTGTCTCCTCCTTGACTGTTCACTATCTGAGATTATATTCCGTTGGTTTTGTCCCTTCTGTCATGTAAGGTTTGAAATCTCTTGTGCTAATAAGCATCTGATAGATCTCACCAGGAGTCTTGGCTTCATCTTTAGTCTTCCTTCATTCTAACAATTCTGCTTGCAGTACATACTGTTCACAGGGTAGATCTCACATATTGCTGTTCAGCTGCCAGGCTTTCAAGTAATAAAGCCTACATTTAATTTCTGAATTAGCGTAAATTTTGATTTTATGAGTGTTTTTCCCCTGACAGAAGACAAAGTCCAATACCACATCCTTGGCCATGGCTGAAGAGTGCACAGCAGTCTGGGAAATGAGTTTGTCATTGATCACTTAGTTTCTTAAAAAGCTTGCAAAAGATATGCTGTATCTGATATTTTCTCCTTGAAGTGGAAGACCTTTATAGTGCTCCACCTGGCTCTTCTGTATGGGATTTCAAAATTTTGTCATTTATTCCACAATGCCATTTCTTTCCAAGGTTCTATAGCCGTGCTGTTAAAAAAACAAGTCAGCATTCAACACAATTTCAAATTATATGCAACCAGCCTGATAGAGAATTTTATTATTTAATACAGTTGAATTTTGACATGTTTTGCACTGTTACTTAGACTTAAGAAGTTGAATACAGTATTAATCAAAGCCAGAAAACCCATTTTCCCTGATGTGGTTGATGTTCAGTTGCCTAAATATGGTGTTATTGTTATTTGCCCAGGGTTCATTTAGGCCGAAAGGTAAATTTGATGCCTCTTATCTTCTTCCTTTAGGGAACTGAACTAAGGTGCCTTATTCCTCCCATGTTATAGTACCCAGCAATCCCAGGATGGTCACTTACATCCTTTAAGGCTTACAACTAATGTTTCCCACTGTGAACACACAAGTAACACTATATGCAGTAGTAATGGAAAGGAACCTCAAATGTTATTACTGTCATATCTACATAAGCTATTAATTTCTTTCTATGTGTGTTCTCTGGTAGCACTTTAAAAATTACCACCACTTGCCTGCATTGATTAAGGCAAGTAGTGATCCTGCTGTGTTGTAACATGGATTGTAATCTAACTGGGTACCTTTTTCAGTATCTGCATTATTATTGTCCATTAAATCCATTAGACTTAAGGATAAAACTTTTAGATCACTCCATTATTTAGAACAACTTATACTTTTGCTTAATAAGTTGTCTTTTATCAGATATTACTGTCAGCTCTGCTGTATCTAGCACGAACACTGCATATACACCATTACCAGCTTAGATGTCATTTTATTAGGAGCTGCTGTCTCAGCAGAATGAGAATATTAATCTAAAAGAAGTGTATTTTTTTTCCAAGCAACGTAAACAAATCTATCCTACTTAGGACTGCAGTGTCAATATTTTGTACTGCCTGTGTTGACTTATTCATTGTGGTTTTTGGCATATGGGACAATTCTGAAGATTCCATTTCTGGACTTTCATTTTCGGCCAGTTCTGGATATTTCCAGCCCTTGTCTTAGATGTTTTTTCAGCCCCTTGATAATTTTCTATACATACTTAAATCTACATTCTGAAATGCCTTAGAAATTCCAGTATATTTAAACATAGTCCCATGTTGCATTAAAATTTCAGTCTCTTGGTGATATAGGGAGTGGGTACTCCAGTAAGTTTGTTTCATTCTGGACAAAAGCTTTAGCAATTAATGTTTGTCCAGTGTTCTAGAGTGTCTACAACTGCTGAAGCTTTTTGAGCTTTGACCTCAGCTTGCAGATTTTCCACTGATTGCTGAAAAAGAAAAAAACTGTATCTACTGGGGAAGGAAGGAAAGTTTGCTGAGCCTGTTTAGCAAAGTACAAAGATAGCTTAAGACTGTTTTAGTCAGTTGTAGGTTCCTTTCAATACCAGAATGTCTTAAAGATTTATTCAGTGGCTACTTTTTAGCTTTATTATTGCTCAGGTTATTTGTATGTCTAAGTGAAACCCTTATAAGATTGTTATGCCAGTAATATTGTCACTTACACACCTGTAGAAAATAAAAAGGGTTTCTAGTGCAAATCCTAACAAAGAAATGAAACAGTGATTGACTTGTCAAAGATTTCTATTAGAAACACTTTGCTCAGGTGTAAAGCAGCAACTGGTTTAGACATAAAGTTCTTTACAGATGTTGCTCATTCCAAAGCATCATTATACCTTTTGTTTGTCTGGTAGAACCAGTCAATGATACCCTCACCATGAAACTTTTTTCAGTTAACTTCTTGCCTAGATCTGTTGCTTCCACTCCCTAGAACATATATGTTTGCTTAGCTTTAGCATTCAAAAATACTGGTCCTTGCTTAGAACCTTCTGGCCATGCTCTCTTGCTTTTCACCCCACTCCAGTTCAAAGTGGTATTACCCTATCTTTTATGTCATCAAATTTGTCTTGTTGAAGAAAGTGGAAAGAAAAAAACCCAAACCCAAACCCTATTCTTTTCCAAAGGTGTTCGCTGCTTCTGTGAATAATTCCTCTTTGCTACTGCCATTTCTTTGTTCCTACTGTACACACTCTGTAGGGTTTCTGCAAAATTGTGCAATTGTTGCCTTTTCTTTCCTGTATGTTAGCCTGTGTATTTCCACATGATAGTTATCAAAGCAGGTACAACTCTGAGAGAGTTGTTTGGTTTTCTTTTTTTTTTTTTTTTGTTAAATTTCAGCTTGAAATCTGCATACTGTCCTGGCCAGTGCTTCTTGTAACATTTGTAATATTTGGAATTCTTTCTTGATGTCTTTTATGACTTCTGTACGTATCCATCCTTTCCATCAAACAATTCTTGCTTCAGTAATGTCCATTAAACTGCATGGTTGCCTCTTTCAATCCAAGATCAATTCTCAATCCACTTCTCTCTGGTTTCAGTTTGAACAGTTATGTCACTTGTTTTCGTTTATCATAGGAGTGTAGAGAACAGCATTCTTCAAATTCTGGAATAACTTCATAGCCACCTTCAACTGAATTTATTGAAAGCTGATATGTGCTTCAGAGACAGTTGTTATCTAACACACCTGACTACCTTTCTCTTTTGCTGGCACCTTTTTCCTGCAGATACATAATTTCAGTCTTTTATTTTGGGAAGTAAAAGTTGATTGGGTACCATATTTATTCTTTTTATTTTTGGGGGATGTTTTACTTATCTTTCTCTCACTCATGTACAGCAAAGTGTGCAGTGAGACTTCATCACCTGATGTACATGAGAGCTCCACTTTATCTTTCTCCAAAATGAGAGCTCCTTGGCACTCCTCCAGATAACCTCTTTAAAGACACAAGGAAGGACAGCACAAAGTTGAATGCCATGGTATCACCAGTTGTCTATAGTCTTATCATCTCTTGTAAGACTATTATCATTGGGTCAGCAGTCCAGTGGCAATCTTGGCATGCAAGGGAAAGTTTCCATTAGTTTCTGTCTTTCCCTAATGGTAGCCTGCCACAGGAACAGCAAAAGTTATTTTGCTGGCTTGGTTTCACGCAAATATCTTTGCATTCTCCTGACATTGATTCTGTAGACCTTAGGCCAGAATTATCTGGCAAAATGTGGGCATGAAAGATGCCTGCATCTAGGTCCAAGCATGTTGAATATTATTCTGTATAATCCTGCTGTTACTTAGTATGGTCCCAACACCAGTGCTTGTGTGGCTAAGGTACAAGATCTTTCTTCAGCTTATGTGAAAACAAAGCATTAAAGGGGATCTTGAGCACTGAGCTTCAGTTGCTGGTGCTTTATTAATCAAAATCCTTCAGTTTATGGGGAAATCATCTGCAAAATTTCCGATATTAGTTAAATTAGTTGTTGTAATACCAGAGAATCTTTCTTGTATATGCATACATTAATTGTATCAGTGACAAATCCTGAAGTACACATGCTACATTTAATACAAATTACTTCAGAGATGAGTTTTGGTAGGTTTTTCGCGAAATATCTCCGCTCTTCCCTAATCACAATTCTGCTGATACCCATTTTCCTCGCCAACCTGAAGTGAATTGGGAGGCTTTGCATGGTGCACAAATGACCAGAGTTCTCTTGGACCAGCGACAGAAGTAGTTTGGAATGGGACATCCATCGCTAATAAATAGCAGGAAAAAGGGTTATACATCAAGGTTGCCTGTGTGAATCACTCCTCCAAATCTACTTCACTGCAAACAGGCTGAGATTTTTTTTTCCCCCAGGTTCACAGTTATGACCTGAGAATTACTTTTTTTTTTTTTTTCCCTCCCAAATATTTTAGTGGGTAGGAAAACAAGTGTGTGGGGTTCCCAAAGAAGATTCTAATGCTTTAGAAATTATATGTCACAATGGACAGACAGATTACTTACAGAGGGACAAAAGCGTGATCTCGCAATGCAGTAGTGTTGTAGCAGTGGATTCCTGTGACCTCTGAAAATTAAGAAAGAGGCTGTTGAGAAGAGTAAGTCTAGGCAGCCCTCTAGTATAGTTTTAAGATATTCTAGAATTTTAGAATAATATTTTTAGGAATAGCACTTTTATTTCTCAGGTTAATAGAAAGGCAGAAAAAACCCCTAAAATATCACACAAATCTACGATGACCTTGACAATTAGCATTTATAGATCCAAGTGCAAAAGCAGACAGTTCTAAAATCAGCCCCATTAAGGCAGACTCCTTACAGGATTAGTTTTAGTTCTTGAATTTTATCTCTTTTGTACTGATTGCTTCAAATGATGACAGAAATTGGAAACATTTTTGTTATTCTGTAGCCAGGCATTTTCTCCTTTTTTAGAAGAAATAGAAATGGCAACTGAATGCTTACAAGAAAAATTACCAAAATTAGATTATTTCTATAGTTATCTTTGGGACAATGGGGATTAAAGGGACAGATGTTCTTGTTCATGAAATAAATTACACTTAAGATTCTGTGTTATGTATCATTTATGAAAATACATATTAATTTACTGTATTGTTTGTACAACCAAGACATCTTATAAATGGTAGTGAAATAACACAGTAGCTGTTCGTTCCATTCACCAAAATGCTACCAACTGGAAAACTTAACTGCCTTCCTCTGTTAAACATTGTGTCTAACATGCCCTTTTCTTGGTGTCATTTTTAGGGGGCTTTTTGTGGTGCATTTTTCTAGGCATTCTGGAAAAGTATTAAAAATATAATATTTTTATATAATGTATAATTTTTCAACTTATGCATAATATTATATTAATATTATAATATAAAATATTAATAAATATTAAAAATGCTTGGCCCATGTTTAAAGAAAAATATCTCATATCGACTTTAGAGAGGAGGTATATAATATTGAATGCTAGAGCTATGGAGAGTTTAAACATTCTTTATCCATGCAATTAAAGCACATTAGTTCAAAGGCCTACAGAGCTTGATTTTAAAATGCAGCTTGTTTTTCCCTGCAAAAGTCCAGTTGCCTCTTGTGGATCAAGTTGGAGATATTTAGGAAGGTCCTGCCCTCAACCATGAGTTATTGTTCTCAACTGGAGGTTGAAGAAAAGTACCACAGCTGAAGTAAAGGAAATGTTAATGTGAGGTGTTTTGCTTTGTACTGAAGCAGACCAAAATCGCTCCTGTCTCAGGTAGGAAAGTTTGTCTTTGATGGATGGGCAGATATTAGGAATTTTATGTGGTAAACTTTTAAACAATTGGATCTGCAGCTCTGCTTATGTCCCTAGTTTTAGATGAGCTCTCTTAATAAGGCTGTGTGTCGTTTCCAAAGTGAGAATGCAATAGGCGTTCATAATTTATAAAAGTTAGTTATCATCATGGTGCTGCTGATGCAAAGGTATCACAAATAACAAATTGGAGCTGTGCTGTTAGTAGTTTTCTGTTAACATATGCAATATACGTAAGCAACATTTATATGTATTCACCAGGGTTCTACTAAGCTTAGCTATTGCATCTTATCTAGCCCTTAAGAATAAGTGATAGTAGAGACTTTCTGTTAAATTTTTTGTTCATTATTTTTTAACCAGAACAGGGAAAATTAACAGCAATGGGTTACATACATGTGTGTATCTGTCTGTGTAGACATATCTGTATATACATACATATATATACACATTTCTGTATTTAAATAGTTGTATATAGATATATACATGTCAGCATGTGTGTATGTCAAAGCATCAAAAGAAAAACTACAAATCCATATAGTAGGGTATGCATGAAACATGTAAATTACAATGTATTACTGACTTTTAAAAAGCTTTTCTGGTATTAAAACCAGAATCTGCTATCAACATTATCACTAGTCCTCACCCTTCCCCATGAATTTAGTGCTTAATGTGATTCTTTTGGCTTTAAAATTGAAGAATTTTATTAGTTGCTAAAGCTATTCAGTAAGAGAACTGTTTCTTTCAAAAAGAAACATAAATTGTGAAATTCAGCTGGGACAGTCACTGAACTGTTGGTATTGTTTTGTCAAAAACTGATTTAAAATGAACTAGAAAATTGCCAAACTGTCGAAGTATGGGATGTGGAAAAGTTAATATATTAAAGAAACACTATCATGAGAAGAAGTGCCATTTTAAAAATGATATTTTAAGAAATTCACTTATATAGACAATAGGGCAAAATCATAATCTTTTATGAGCCCAATAAAGACTGCCTAGCTACTGCCACTTGATACAATACCTTTCTTATTGAACTTGGAAAAAATCCACTATGGAGGGTTTTTTTGGGTTTTTTTTTTTTTTTTTTTTTTTTTTTTTGCACAATATAGGCTTACTTAGCTTTTTAACTTCAAATGGAAGAATGATGATAGTGTGATAAGCGTGCTTTGGACTGGCCAGGCTGGTGCGCAATACCCTGGACCACCATGTGCATGCAGTAATGTACGTACAAGCAGAGCTGGGGGCCCGGCAGCCTGGGTGCTTTGGTTTGACATGCTGTTATTGCACTGGCTATACTGGCAGTCTAATGTGGCTTGGTAGTGGACTTATAGTAGTGTCTCTTTCAAAGACAGAAATATGCTTTTCTCTCTTCAGCAAGATTTGGGGATGTTATTTTTGCTTTAGAGATAGGCTGTGCAAGTAGGTGAACAGGAAGTAAATCCTTCTTGTTTTATTTGATGTGGCTTCTTGTGACTGGCCCACTGTATACAATGCTCATGTGACATTTTGGAAGATCAAAAAATGAAATGTCATTTTACTTTAGCTCACTTGTTAATGTTTATTTAAATAGTTAACTCAGGCACGTAGAATAAAGGCAAAAGATGAGAATTATTAGTGTTTGTACTTTGCTTTGTATTTGTGAGCTGGTTGTTCCTCTGAAAACCACCTGGTGATAGTAAGACAAAGTAAAATATTTGCATTTCCTATTCCTCTTTCCACATGACTCCTTTATACTACAGTCTATTCTTGCATATCCTTATTTGTGGTGTGCAAGTCACTGCAAGGGTGTGGGATGTTTAATTCCTGGTAACCTACCAAGCTTTAAAAAACTTACTGTGATGCGTTGGAAATACAGATATTCATGCAACGTTCAAATGGAGGAGAATACTGGTGTTGTTTTATAGAGAAACCTACCTTTAAAGGGAAAACAGAGTTGAAAAGACTTCCAGTTGAAATTGTAATCTAAAATTATTTCAAGCACCACCCAGGATTATTTCACGTGAAGTATAACGATGAGGCTTTTTGAAGTCAGTTGGCTTTGATTATATGACCATATTGTAGAGAAAATCCAAGTCCTAATGGTGTTGGTAACAAAGTTCCCATTGCCTTCAATGAACTCTGAGTTTAACTTCCATTAAATAACTGCTCTTGGTCATCTGTAGCTGCTTAGTGGTGCTTTCTTTCCCATGTACTACCATGGTGTCTCTGGCATTCCACTTCTCACAAGAGAGTTTGCATACAATCCCGTGCAGCCAGAAGAGTATTTACTGGAGACACCTGCGCTGACTCTGAGCTGGCCTCAGAGAGGTCAGCAGAGCAAAAAGGAGGGGAAAGAGAAGAAAATGCTGGACGCATCTACAGTATTGAAAGAGATCTCACTTAAACTATATTACGCTGAAATTACTGCATTTCAAAATATATTGCTTACATTTTTAATTGAATTTTGCCATCATCTTCAGCAAGCATTAAGTTACTTGGAAAGTATTGCAGTCTGTGCTTGTTTATAGCATAGTGGCTGTAGTTAGAAATTAATTACAGTACTGTTCCTAAATCATAATGCCTCCCCACCAAGAAAGCCCTTGTGTCCTTAGAAATAGCCCTTTTTCTGCTATAACAATTTCTAAAACATATCCTCTATGAGCCATTTAAGAATCAGCAAAGGGTTCAAAAGTGTTTCTTTACTTGGGAGCCTGATACCACCTTTCACCCATCTCTGTACCCCGACTGCTTCTCCCCATCACTTGGTCTAAAAACAGTTGTCTTCTTACCATGTCCTTGCACCTGCTCCGCTCCTCTGTACCCAAGTGCTTCCCACAAGCAACAGAAGGCTTCTCTGGGGAAGGTGAGTCCAGCTGCTTTGGCAGCCTGCTGCTTTAGCAGCTGAGACCCAGTTCTCTCCTTTGGCAGAAACAAAGCAGATGTCGCTCATCAAAACATGTTCATGGTGGTAAGCATGGGAAAATGAGCCAATGGAAATGCAATATGAATGACTTGTAAAACTGCAATTATGATTAACGCTTCAAGTGCTATTTACTTTAACATTTGACCAAGGTACAGCTGCTAATTTCTTTTAGCTCAATGTGAAATTTAGAGTCTGATTGTTCTAATTGGCAGAAAAGGGAAAGCTGCCAAAACCACACACTGATTTACCTCCCACTTGATTCTGTTGACATCACTGAAGTTGCACAGGATACTAATTGTTAAAGAAAGTTACTTTTGGGTTTCAGCTTCTTTCAGTAAACATCTGTCTCTGATCTGGAAGCTCAGAATTTAAGATCCTTCAAATCAATGCTGTGAAGCAGATGAGACGAAAAAAATCCATTAGCTCATCTTTTTGCAGCTCTGCAGTATCCTGCAATTTTGGGAGTAGTGGCTTAGTTGATCTTTACATATTAAAATCACAGATGAGCCAACCACCAGAAAACAGCAATAATAGCTAAAGGAAAAGACATCCATGAATTTGATATGGACTATTTAAGTATCATAGCCTATAGAAATAACATATCAAGTATTTAGAAAAAGTAGTTCAGCTCCTACCACTGAACATTTTCAGGCTCAGACACTTATGAAGATTACATACTGACATGAGAGTGGACTGGTCTAATCTAAAATCCATTAGGCTACCAGATCTGTCATTAAATCAGTAAAATCCACCTTCTTGGTCCATAGACTAGTGTGATGCATAGATGGCAGAGTGATGTGGGGAAACCTCTTACTCCCATGAAGATATTTGTCATTGTAATAGAGAACAAACTGAAGGCCCTCATGTAACATGCAGCAGAGACAACAGCCTTGTTGTTTCTGTCCCCTAAATCTTTTTCAAGAAAAGGAAATTGCAAGTACTCTTGGAAGCAGCAGGATTAAGGGGAATGTTTTTTTTCCTTTCTTTGTCCCTCCCAAGAGTACACCAACCTCTTTCCAGAGAATTGTTATGTCTTCTTCCACTGAAACCTTTGCAGACTTTAGTTTGCAAAATTTCTCTGTGTTTCAAATAGTGCTTTTGTAAGAAGTGGTATAGGTTATGCGTGGCCTGTTTTATCCCTTTGCCAAATATGAGGCTCTAAAGATATTTTCATTTGTCATACTTTATTTCTACATCTTTTCCTGAGTAGGCTTAAAAAACCAACAACAACGCCCCCCAAAAAAACCACCCCCAACCCCCATGCACTCCTTACTCTCTATTAGGACAAGTTCTTACAATTTCTCATGAGCAATCACCTGTCTCAAAATGTATTCTAGTGCAGACTGTTTGATTATATGTGTAAACAGCAGGATTGCAAGATCCAGGAAGATATTTAATAACCTTTCAAAAAGTAGCATAGAGTTTGAGCCAAGCAGCTTTCTAATGTCAGTATTTTGTGTAGCTAAATCTGGTGCAGGGGTGCTGGTTAGTGACACTGGTGACATTGGCTGGGGTGATAGGCTGCTGCCTGCGGGCAAAGAGACAGAAGTAATGGTAGGGGTGTGCACCTTCTGTCAAAGCCTAGCTGCATTTTTCAAATGCTTATAAAGAAAAATAAAGAATTTTTAGCATGGGATTGATCAATGTAAAGATCAAGACCCCTTAAAGGTGATGAATCTGGAGTTAGCCTGCTGCCTGTTGACATTATTTCCTTCACACTATCCGAAATAAGACAGTATTCGACAGCTAAAGCAATGAAAAGGTTGGTGATAGTTTATGCCATATATGTTGCTTAACACATTACCCAGTTTTGAGATGACTTCTGAACAGTAAAGATCAATTGTACTGAGTCTTTTAATTACATGTGCACACATACTTTTTACGTTATTAAATATAGTTTTGACATCAATTTCCCTTTTAGGTTTATAATAAATGGCCCATCTGGAATCTTTATGGCTTATGCATCTGCTAAGGAATGGTATCTACTGCGTACTATCTTAGCCCAACCGGCATGTGAGGTCATATGGCTTTTTCATTTCCATTTGTGTTGTCTTGCTTATGCTCTGGGTAAAGAAGGGGCGTGGACAATGACACTGGCTTAACTCGTTAAGCCAAGGTAATGATTGTGTGGCCAAGTCTTATCAAGGCCAATCAGTGTTATAGTTTTGGAGAGATCTATCAAAGGACTGACATCCTTGCAGTAACTTTTCAGTATTCTCTAAGCTTTTCTTTTTTTCTGGTTTGGTGGGGGTTTTTTTGTGTGTTATATTTGCACATTTGAAGACTTGGACGGCAATGCTTAGGTAGGTAAGAGATCTGTCTCTCGGAGAAAATGAAGGAAGAGGGTAGAGGATACCTCCCTTTTCCTTGAGCTTAATTTTTTCTATGTCAGTCTCCAAGTTTTGTTGTGTCCCTCAGGTGTTTTGTCACCCTATACAAAACTCAATGGTGGTGCTATCACACACCACACAGCAGAAACGGCTCGTTTTGTTCCTGCTTAGCACTGTGGATTCACACCCTAAAAGACTTCTAGTTAAAATTTGGCCTTGGAGAGCTGGCCTTCTCAGTTGTGGTGGAAGGGAAGGCTAACAGTTTCCTTGGCTGGAAGGCATCAAATTGGATAAACAGAAAACAGGCCTGGAGAGTAGGAAAGCTCTTGATGGTGATTAGTTGTCATCCTGCTTGTCAGAACAAATGAAGAAGAGGAGCACAATGTTTGCACTGTTTGAACAAGCCTCAGAGAGAAAATTAGATGGTAAATGTGATCATAATTTGCCTGCCTTTCTTGAAACTCCCATGGTGCTATTAGTGTTTTTCTTTTTTCAGGTAAAAAAGCTTTAACAAGTACATACTTCTGCGGAGAGTCAAGTGCACTGAGGTTGTTCACAAACATGGTGTGCAAGGATTTCTGTGTTTTAAGTGATAGTGCTCATTGTATCTACATGCTGCAGGCTGGTGCAAGGTGTGTAATGCCATTGGAAAAGATAATGTATTTCAATATTGCACATGATGTGGGGAAAAAAGAGATAGCTGTCTATACAAGTATGTATTTAGATATGTATGCATATGTAACATAAGCTTGTGTCTGAGCTTTATATTGCGCTTGGTTGAGTACTGTTGATAAGCCAATTATGGTATTTTTTGAAAGGTATCCGGAATGTAAATTCTTCTCTCCTATTATCCTGTGATAATGTGCAGTGGCAGGCTGTGCCCCTTGCTGAACTGCCGGCACACCTAAGGTGACCACAACTGTTACGAAACAAGAAAATCAGCACTTCTGTGTTTTGTGTATATAGAAATGTGGAGTAACCTGTAGCATTCAGATAATGAGTTTGGGGTGGAGATGGAGAAATGCTACTTACAGTTGATTTTACACATGAAAGTATTTCACACATAGCAGAAATTGTTAGTGTAAACAAGTATCAATTAAGAGAACAAGTATGAGCATTGTTGGAGAATAAGGTAAAAGCTGTGATGTGAAAGGCTTTCTTGAGCAAAGACAGATGACTGACAGTGAAAAGATTTAAAGTATTTTGATTGCCTTGCAATGAAATCTGAACCTGTGGAAACTAATAAAAATTGACTGAGCTTAATTAGAGACCTACAGGAAGCAAAAAACCTGTTTAAAAAACAAGTGCCTAGACTGTCTTATCTCTTATTTGTAGTTACCCAACTAGATAGAACATCTGACTGCATCCAAAATCAGAAATTTCCTCATTATGTTGTAAAAATAAATAAGTAAAATAACAAAATTTGTGGATTCACTATATTACCATGACATAAAGTGTAATGACAGGAGAATGTAAAGAGGAGTGTATTTATTTTTATCTCTTTATAAAATCATTTTATTATGCCAGGAAGCTCAGACTAGTCTTTCTGTTCTCTATCAAATTACATTTGCCTATGCATCCCTCTTTATCTTTTATCCATCTTGGTAAGGACCCACTGGCAGAGTGTGCTGCTAAAAGGCCAAAGCCAGAGTGTCAACATTACCTAATGTGAAAAAGAGAAATTATGTCCTAAAGCAGAGAAGCGCAGTTCTCGTGTGTAGGCTCTGCCTGGCTGTGATGCACAGAGCTTAAGGAATTACAGTGGCTCTTAGAGTTTCCTTTAAAAATGTGCCTTGTTCTGCATCATCTCCAGCAAAGCTGTGTGATGGACATAGATATTCTCTATTGATCTATTGGGCCTGCTTCAGACAAAAACATGTATGGGGTTTTGTTCCTGTGTATTTTGGATGAGCTCAGAGCAGTAGAATAAATGAAAAGTGTTGTGCTTCAGAACAGTCACAAACTGTATTGTGCAAATACAATCTGGTAAGTATATACTTTGGTGGCTGAGGCATTTTTTACCTATATTTTAATCTACTGAAGTTCTGATGAATCAAATTGCATGTATAATATAGCTGGCAACCTGCTAGTGTATTCCATGTTAGTAATCCACAGTGACAAGCAATTACATTTCATTTTTCTTTATTGACTGTTTGAGGCTTTAAAATATTTATTTGGCAATTTTGTATCTCCTTTTTGTTATTTTTAAAGATATGAGTAATTAGCAGGATCATACAATAATGATTTTTAAGCTGTAGTAGAAAGCACATAGGATGAACGGTGATGTGAAATAAATTAATTAAAATCAATGTTATTTCAATGAATACTAATTGAATTATTAATGCTTGGATCAGGGTTTTTCCCCATTTTGTGATTATTCAGCTTGTTGGCTGATGTATGCATTCCTCCATCTTACTTGATTGTTTTGTTGGTGTTTTTTATTTCTCTCTTGCCCCTCATTAAAGGAATATGCTATCAATATCAAATAGGGGATAGGGACTTGCTCAAGGGCAATTTACTTTTTTCAGTGCTGTCTTGGTGGTTATTTCCAATCCTGAGTACAATAGCACACAGTCTGTTGCAAAAGTAGCCTAAAAGCTCTTCAAATGAGCTATGATCAAAAGCGGGGTCGGCTGGCTTCTGAAGGGCTGTGGTTTGAGTCCGTAGCTGCAGTTGGGATGGGCTGTCAGGAACTGCAGAGCCTTGAAGCCTAATGCTACTTTTGTGAGCTCACTGCCACTGGGCTTCCCACCCTGCTGGCCTTGTGTGCTCGGATGGTGGAGAAGAGCCATGGAGAACCTGCTGCCTAGCTCTGGGCTGAGGAAAGTTGTTCTCTTCTCCTCTTTGCCCTGATTGCTATTAATATCCCTTCCGCCAGGCTACTGGATCATATGATTTCAGCTGAAAAAGTTTAAAAGTTCTTCTGGTTTGATGCCAACAAAAACGCAATAATTTTTTTTTTTTTGCCAGTACTTTGGGGGTTTTGTTTTTGTAACTTGAAGGGATAAGCTCAGGGTCCAAGGCAGACTGTTATCGCACTGAATTTGGAGAGTGGGTTCCTCCATTCCCCAGTATTTTAGCAGTCATATCATTAGAAAATATTGTATCAAAAATATGTAATTCACCTCTTAATTATTTGCTGCAAACAGAACAGTTTTCTGTGTGTGTATGTTTGCACAGAGCAGAGTAGACAGCATCTCTTGGGTTTTTCAGTCTGTTTTCAGGAAGTCAAGTGTTGTAACTGGCAAAGATAGCTGTTTCTGCAACAATAGTGTAGGTAAAGCAAAACATCTTTTTTTTTTTTTTTTTTTCCCCCTGTAATTAATAAATGCTGTCCAGAAAGCACAAAACAATTTGAAAGGATTCCTAAAGTAAAGGATTATCAACAGGGCCTTGGGAAATGAGCAGCAATTTTGGAGACTGCTAAGGAGGAGCTGTAGCTCATACTATTGAGAACTTTAGGGTAAACATCTATGAGATGAGCTTCCAGTATACTACAAAGTACAAGAGCTGTTAGAATACCTGTAGCACATAAATAGGGAAGCACAACAACTTGGTGTATTACGGATCTTCAGAGAAGCTAATGCTTTTGAACAACATTTATTTAAATATTATTTGTTAGATTGCAATACATTATCATGGATTGTAAGACATGACTGAGCTGTAATTCTGTTCTTTTCTAGCCAGCTAGGATTTGGTCTTCAATTGAAGGCATTGTATGTCTCAGTAGTAAAGTGTTGAATGTTCCCGTCTTAAGCAGTATCTGTAGTTCTCTGTTAGGTGCAGTAGGGCTTTTTCCCTTCACTGTGAATCAGCAGTACATATTATTTCAATTATTTATTACAACTGCTACTTACAGAAACTGTGTTGACCAGTAGTATGAGTTGCATTTCTGTAATGCTTTCTGTATCACTCTGAAACTTTACAGATTTATTATAAAACATGGCTTATATTGGAAAACATCTTGGGCAGACCTATTGTCGCTGCATTCTGAGTGGAGAAATGAATTTGTCCAGTGCCTGTGTCATAGCACTTCCAGCCTTCCTTACAGTGGACACAATATCTTTCACTTGTATTTCCTCACATACCCTTTCTCTTAATTATCATCTCTACCTGATGAGACACTTAAAATACACTGGACATGCTTATGGCCCTGCTGACAAACAAGAAAAGTTTCATGAAAGTACTTTATTCATTTATTTCTCTTTTTTCACTTTTTCCTTTATTTTCTGCCCCTGCTGATCTCCCTATCTCTGTCGCTTGATCTGAATGAGATTTCTGATATGTTGTGTAACAAGTTTTTAGTGGTATCTAGCCATTCACCAAAGTAGTTTTTCAACACTGCTAGCAATTGAAGGAGGAAGGAATGTAACTTTTCTTCACATCAAAGAAACCATTCTTTCTTTATTTGGCAATAGCACTGGGAGCAGCTTTGTGCACTTATGAAATATCTTACAACTTGCTGTTGCTGTAGTGGCAGGGGATTAATCAGTCCTCCAAAACAAAGAATGAAATGACTCACATGTGAGACTTGGCATAATACAGCAGCCAAGTCCCAAATCTTTCCTGCTATAAACCTTAGTTCTCCACAGCGCTTCCACATAATTTCTCTGTAGATATTAGCTAAATACTGTTATTCTAGACTTTTACCCCAGCCCTAAGAATCTCAGAGAATTTGTGGTTTAAATGGGTTATCCATATTTGAACATGACTACTTTACAAATACTTAGGCAAAGAGTATGAGTTACTACAAAAGATTTACCCCACTACTTCTCAGTTAGATAACACAAGTTGTTTAGGCATATGAAGGGTTCAAAATTCCTTTGAGTCTCTGATCTACAACATTCCTCAGATTATATTCTGATAAAAGAGAGAGAAGAGGTTGTTTGGATTTGACTTCTTGGCTGGCTGCTATAAAACTAACTTTCAGCTCAACCTCAAACCATTTTCACTCTTCCCTTGAATCCTCTTTTGCTGAAAGATACATTTTAATGGGTGGGAAGAACTTTTTTGTATCCATCTAACTATGGATTCTTCTTCCAAGCTTCATCTTAAGAAGGATGGAATTGAGGAAGAGAGACTAAAGGATTCATCTTGGGGTAAGGGAACTTATTTTTTTCATCCTTCAGAGTTATTCCTTGCAACTTAGAAGCTACTGTTCCCATTCTAATACATACGAGATTCTCATGATTTGAATTTGATGTGTTTAATAGAATTTTAAAAGGGAGGAAGAAGAAGGTGTCCTAGATCATCTTCATTTGAAGTTAACAATAGACAGGAACTATTTCATGTGAAGCGTCTGGCTTGTATTTCAAGACATATCTTTATAATTTTATTTTTGCTCTTTATGCCAAAGGAAGATTTTTCCTTTTTCGTTATCCTTTGCAGTTGAGATGATAACTCTTTCAGACAGTACTTGCTGGCCTCTTCAGTGTCTTTGTGCTGAGACTCCACAAAAAGGCAAGCCTTTGAAACTTTTTGGTTCATTGGTAAAGTCAGGTCTACAGTTTGTCCAGTAAAGACTCCTGAACTTGAAACTTATTCCATCAGGTACACCCTTTCATTGTAGAGATAACAAACACAGAACGACTGAACAGTATAACGCAAAGTAACTCTCAGAGCAGTCTTTTACTAGGTTCTGCAAGTAATGAATGAAATCCATCAACATGCAATTTGGATTGCTTGGTTTTCCATCTTCATTGGTCTCCTATAACTACAGTAATTTCTGTTTAAAGTATTTAATTAAATTATTTCTTTCTGATTATAATTCCTTTTCCTCTCCTCCGTGTTGAAAATACTTGTTGCTGGCTTTACTTCTTCCTGTTTGTATTGGGTAGACAAGGCACTGGGTAGCCATGCAAGAGGAGATAGAACTGATTTCTTTACCTGTATTTTTATCATTTCCAAGCTCAGTGATTGGCTCCATCAGAATTCATCTTGTGTTTATCTAAAAGATTCTTTATGACTTATGGGCTTGTAAAGTTAAGAGAATAATTTTTTTTTATTACTAATGTGAGGCTAAATAAACAGGAAAACAATTCAGGGTTTGGAATAGTTGACAATGGGGGAAAAAAAAACATGGAGAAAGGAGACTTAGGAATTCTTTCTAGACTTTTTCTGAGAAAATATTTTTTCTAAAGTAATTTTTGGTCTTTTCTATCTCCTCAGCTATGGCAGAATACCTGAGGGTTAAATTGTCTGTGGTAATGAAAGGTGACATCAGGCAAAACCAGAATTCAGCAAGTAGGTCTAATGGAATATTTCATGGGAGTCTGGTGTCTGTATAGAGACACAAGAAAGAGTAGGAAACAAGGCTGTTATGAAAGGTTAAGTGAATGGTATGTGTCCATTTGAAAATTATTGGTAAAGAAACTAAATTTGTCTTTCAAAGATATTAAAGGGCTGTCTACTATTATTTTACACAAGGGAACGTGTAAATCATGCTCTAAAAGGCCTGTTGTAACTATAACTGGGTTTTTTTTCTCTACTTTTTGTCTTGCTGGCATGACAGTGGCTACTATAGAAAGTTGATGAAAGAAGTTAAAGGTGTTTAGTCATGTTACTGAAGTGAATGAATGAAAGTAAGTAGTAATATAGTTTTACGGTTTAGTTACCGATTATAACTGAATGGCGTCTTTCACAGCATTGAATCAATACTCTGGGTCAGACACCGCAAAATGATTGACTCCCAGTGTGATTCCAGAGCTGAGGTGGCCAACAGAAGGGGGGAAAAATGTGTAATGCACAAAGGAAAGGTAGGAAGTCAATGAGTAAAAGAAAAGATGCTCAATAGATGCTGTCTTTGGTGACCTGGTTCCCTTTTAGAAATATTCTACACATATGCAGCTGCCAAGCAGGGGCAAGCTGATTATGTTAGGTTAGGTTTCTGTTTAGTTTAGTAGGAAATACTGGTTTTTTAAGTGCTGACAGAACTGTGTGAGCATTTCCTATATCAGTAGTCTGGACAGATGTAATTATAGCTCCTGATGATTCAGCACCCACACTTTTTCTGAACTCTATGTCACTAGGATAATTTTGTGGTTTTTTAGGATAATTTGATGTGTTACATTTTTGTTCCAGATTCTCTATTTCAGTTTGTTTGATAATGATTTGCTGTCTGTTCCTTTGTCTCATATTTTGCCTGTGAGATTCTTAATTGCAGATTGTCCTTGGCAATAACAGGCATTTGTCTTAGTTTTTGCCTATGGGTGTCAGTCCAAATGCTTGTAGGATTTTACTATACCAAAAACATTTTTGCTTATTCACCAAAATCCTTACTGGAGGTTGGCAGGTAACGTTGTCTCTGGCATCATGCTTCCTCCAGAACCTCAGTCTTAGAGAGCTTTAATAAATTTTCTCCTAGGGACCAGAAGATTTATTGTATTTATTGTCTTCAAAGGAGGGTGGAGGCCGGGGGTGGGGAGAGGGAAGGGGAGGAGGCAAGGCATTTTCTCTGAAATACAGTGAAATCTCATTCCCTCTCCAGACCTAGTGGCTTCCAATATTCAGATACCCAACAGAAGCCAAAAATGTTAAGATGTACTAATGTAGCATACCTGCTTTAATGTGGGAAAAGGCTGACAGTAGCTCTATGGTCAGTTATGATCATATTTACTCTGTAACTTTTCTCCTCTGGTTGTTTTTTTGACAATTTCTGCTGCTCTTCTGTCAGGGAGGCTTCTTCTGATATTGCTTGTAACCAGAGCATATTTTATTCTTGTATCAGGGTTGTCTTCCATGATAGCTTTTGTATTGTATTATTGCTAACTTCATCTCAAGTGCTTAAATCCATGTTAATGTTGCCAAAGACACTACTGTTTTGGTGAAAGCATTGCAAAATTTTTAGCAAAGGTAGCGTCTAGTGGATCTAGAGTTCCTATCAGGGCAAATAGGAAGCACTGCTGTTGCCATCAAGCTTTCTTGTACAGACCTGTATCCTTCTGGAACAGGGGACAGAAGAATGACACCAGGTTCACTTACCAACTCATCACACTGCCCTTGAGGAACTATTACAGCTCAACAGATTAATCAGATAGATTAATACTCCTGCTCTCTAGTGATTACCACAGGTCTGTTTTGATGGCCCTCATTCTGGCACTTTTCCCACTGAAACCCTTTTCCATGTTAAAGTGGAACTAATTAATTCTAGGGCAATACTGAATGTTTTTTTCAGGTTAACAGTTCAGCCAGTTTATGTCTGGATGCTCTAAGTCCCACTGAGATATCTTAAGCCAATTCTCCAGACAGTGTGATAAGGTTACTTGGCTACTGGATATACAAGCTTTTGAGTAAGTGAGATCGTAAGTAGTTATAGTCTTAGACATGTATGGTTTTGAGTTGCATGGTTTGGGTTTTTTTTTCTGTCATGAAGATGCCATGTTTGTGTTTTACTGGAGATCACCTGTATTTCTCCAGTAGTACTTTCAGACAGATGGCATTCTTTTGCACAGGGATCATAATCTGCCATGTGTTAATAGCACACGTCACTCTACTCCAGAAGTGGCTATGTTGTGGTGACTGCCTTTAAGACAGTATATATCATATGATAGCAGCTGAGAGGCATGACAGTTGACATTCAAGAATGTAGACAGTACTATGGGATTTATGTGCAATCTTTAGTCAGGCTCTCTGAGCTTTTGTAGCAGAGGCAATAGTATGTATTACATTTGCAGCAAAGTGAAAAATAAACTTGCCCACTTCAAAACTTGCAATTGTCACATAATCAAAATAATCACTGCATCTTCAACCATGAAACTTTACATTAACATTTTTTTTTTTCCTTCCTGAGTGGAAAAGATTTAAGAGTTTAATTTTTATTTTAAAACCGAATTCTTTGTCTAGACATATTCAAAAATTTTAAACAATGGTAGAAGAAATAAAAATATTGGCCTGCTTTTGAGAGCCTGTAATCTGCTCAGTTTTTGGTATATTTTCAACTTGTTTTGAAAGTACTTTCCAATATAACATATTCTGTCAGCCTAGCCTTAAGTTCTAAACATTAATTGTATCTCTACAACGTTTGAAAATCAGCTTCTTAAAGCATGATAATGAAAAATATTATCCTTTAATTAGTTCCAGAGGAAATGTAATTGTGAAAGACTTTACCAGTGTGAATCTTCTCTAAGGAAAAGCATTTTAAAATAACCATTTTGTCAAGCTGCTATCTTGATTGTCAAACACCAATTCAAGAAATTTCGATTTGACTTGAAGGTAGGTTCCTACTGGAAAACACACAAGGTTTTGTAGTGATTTATATACTTATTTTGCCAACTCAGGTCTGTGATGCTCAGTATCTCTAGAATTAGGCATTTTGTAGCATTGAGTACTTTTTTCTCTCAGGTTTTGTGCTTAATTGATTTGATACTTATTTTGAAGTGAGTTTTTTATTTTTATTGTGCTGCCATTGATAGTTTTATGTCGTACTCTTTTCCTTTTTATGGAAGCATGCTGCACTTGACTTGGAGCTCTTAGCATATTTGTTTTGTATTACATACTAGGGTAGCGAAAGCCAACCCCAAAGGGACTCTGCCATTTCCACTTGTGTCTAAAATAATCTCTATACTTCTGTGAGCAGTGACTGTCCCCAAAAGCGATGAGTTGATCCTTGTGTCAGGGAAACAGTATTGCAGTGGTTTGATGATTTGCCATACCTGAGTAGCAAAAGGACATGAAGGTCTTGAAAAAAATGAAGTATATGATCCTCCAATTTAGTCTGCAGAAATAAGGATATTCTTGAGAAAATTTAGACAAAGTAGTGAAAATTCAGCCACTTCTAACTTCCACTAGATTGACAACAGTATTTCTAGCTTATGTATTGACAGTCTGAGACAAGGCAGGTTCCATTTTTGCCCTCAGTTTTGGAAGGGAGCAACATGAACATACGTAATCCCTTCTCAAAGCCAACTGAAACCTTTATTTCAGAAAAAGCTAAGATAATTTGGCAAAGGTGATGACACTCTACTTGGTTTTGCTGACCGTTAGCCTTCTGGAATCATCCAAATCAATGGACAGGTCTATGTTTTACTCCATTGCAGGTGATGTGGCTGCTGTACTGGTGACTGTCTTATATATTCCCTTGAGGTGGTTTCCCTTCTTCAGTGTGATCCATCTATCTTCTCTGTTCTCACAATTTGTAAAAATGGCTACAGTCCAAAAGAAGCTGACTAATCTCTTAAATCTCCTGGCAATACTGCTGAGAGAAGAGGTCCGGTTTTTGTACTTCTTGCATCTGTTATCAGACTGTAAGGGAAATAATAGCACAACACAAAATCTAATGGGGAATTCAGCACACAGCTGATTTGAGGTACTACGCTGTGTTTCTGGAATGATCAAAAATTCTTAAGCGATTCGCAGAGGGCAAGTTGGTTTGGGAGGGACCTCTGGAGGTCATACAGCCCAAACTCTTGGTCAGAGCAGAGCTAATTCACAATTAGATCAAGTCAGTCAGGGTCTTATCCTGTTGAGGTTTGACAGTCTCCTGGGATGGAGATTCTCTGGGCAGCCTCCCTGGGCAGGCTTTGCCAGGGATCAACAGTTTGGGAGTGGTATCTGTATTTTCTCTTCAGCATAGACACCAAAAGACACACTGCTTTTTTGATCAACAGATTTGCAACATGGTAAATTTAACCTTTAATTGTCACCTCATATAGAGTAACAGTAGGTAAAAGCTAAGATACGATTTGCAGTGTACAATTTTCAAGATTAATTTTTTGGTGGGGGTGGGATTGAAGCATGTGTACTTAACTGTCATAGCACACAGTAGTGAGAATCGAGCACTTCTAGCTTTAGTGGTTCCTTCTGGAATTGTCGCTAAAAGAAAGATGGAGAAAAACTGATGTGTAAGCATTAGTTTCTGAAGGGGGGCAACAGTAGTGAAATGCATTTAGCATAGCAAAGAGATAGCCAAGGGAGGACATTGTTTATTTGAGGTTCTTGAAAGTAATACACACCAAGGAAAAAGAGAAATTCTGCAGAGGGGGACATGGGACTTTAACTAGTGAATTGGGAGAATTAATGGGATAATAAAATAATTAAGAAAGGAGACATTTCACCTGAGGCTGTCAAATTTGACATAACTGATTGGAGATGAAATTTCCTAGGTTATACTTGAAGAAGAATTAATTCAAGAAGTGCCAATTGGCCAATAAATCATTTCAGTTGGAATTGCAGAAGAGGTTTGCAGCTTCCAAAAGAAAATTGTGTTTGTTTTTGTATGTGAAAAGATCACCATAGAGTATGACAAACTCTGCAAATGTTGACAGCCAGGACTTTCTGAACAAAAATTGTTTCATCACTTTAAGCACAGGCATTTTGTGGACTACTGTGCAGTGAGAGTTTTACTTATTTGTATTTTGATTGTTTTCTCTCAAATTTTAAAATGAGTTTTCCAAAAGCTCTGTTTCTCTTATTTAATTTGTGTTTTATTACTTTAACTTCTTAATTTTTTCAGAAGCTAAAATCAACAATAAGACAAATACTTGGGTAAGAGCTTTGAGTGAGTGTCTCTTATTTCTAGACATCTTTACTGCTCTCCCTTGTATTTAATCTTTTATCCCTTCTCCTTCCCTGTTATATTTCTGTCAGCCAAAAAAAAAAGTTAAATTATATGGGATATGGGGTGGCTCTTGTCCTGTGACTTTTTCAAATGTTTTCTCTCTCAGAAGGGTTTCAGTTGTTTTCATTTTGTTTCTGCTTCTTCAGATGAGAAACTACCACAGAACATATCTGCAAGTGAGATCTTTGGGGTTTTGTGGTGTGTGTGATATACTGCAGCACAGATAATGCTATAAGTACAATGCTACATCCATCTGTGAACTAAGATTTTTTTTTTTTTTGTCATTTTAGGTTCTTGTAAGCATAGTTTTTCTGCAGTTTCTGTTATAGTCCCAGACTTGTAACAAGGGAAGGGCTGAGTTTGCCACTAAAGTAGATCAAATAAGTTGTTTGGTTAGGAGGAAAGGTAATTTCTAGAGAGTTTTTTCATGATATTTTTATTTTTGTCAGTTTGTAGCAACTCAAAGAGCCTGATGGATTTTGTGGAGACTGCTGTATTTATAGTCAGTGTCAGGGTTACCATTAAGAGGCCAACAAGACCACCATGGAATGGGAGTGACATTATCAGTCAACTTTTCTCTTGTCTGGACTTGCAAGCAAGGGAAGTACATTCACTTGTCTGACCTAGTGTAGGAGGTTGGTTGTGTGCATAGATAAGAAATTACCTTTATTTATGGGAAGAAATCCTTTTTCTTTTTTTAACTGCAGACTGAGCAAAATGGTTAGTGTTCATTTAAGTAAGTGTTGATCTTGTCTCAATCAAATATTAAAACAGTTATTATTGCGAGACAAGGTGATTTCTGTTCCATGGCTGGTTCCACTTCATGGACATGGCTTCAGCTCTTCCTTTGAAATTCTCATTGAAAATTTCTGAGTTTAAAATGAGCCAGCATTTAAAAAATATTGATTTTTGCAATTGCCTATTGTATTGGTAAGGTAGGGCAAGTATTGGTTAAGTGTGCCATAGCAATAGTTTACTTTTCATTTCCTTGCTACGCAGTAGGGTTTGTGCTCTTCTGTGGCATTCTCTTTACTTGAAAAGCTTGACAGTAAGTGGATATATATTTTTAAATATAGACAGGAAAGCTATTATTTTTTATTTAGCTTTTACTGTGTAATGGAATTTGTGACAAGGTTATTTGCTTCAATATAATTTTGTGTACTGATTAGTGTTCTTTGGAAAGGGCCTTGAGGCATGTTGCACGAAAGACGCTATATAAGTAGGGAATGGAAGGGTAAACGACCTTCATTTAAATGCAGTCAAGTAATCATTATCAAAGTTTTAAGCAATTTGAACTGCCTAACAGAAGTATGATGACAATAATTGCCAATGTCCTTAAAGGACAGCTGTACCCATTTGATCACTGCCACATGCTTAAAGTTCATGAAAGGAAAACCACTTTTCACAATCTCGAAGCAGTATCTGAAGATAGCTATTAAAAAAAACCCCAACAAAACATAACCAAAACCACCACCAAAACCCAAACCAAACCATCCAACCAAAAAGAAGAGAAAACCCCCCATAGCAAATAAACAACAAAAGAAACCAAACCAAACAAACAAACAAAAAAAACTAAACAAAAAAACCACCCACAGAACAACACATGTTACAAAATGGATATTTTCAAGGTCTCTACGCGTAGCCCAACAGAATTTTATCATACAGCAGTGTAGATGCTAATACCAGAGGGCACAAGTGAGTTGTTATTAGTTAAAATTAATAAAGAAAAAAATACTAAAAAGAAAAAAGTGCATTAGTATTTAAATAGGAATGAAGCAGGCAGTACATATCTAAAGAATGGTTTTGCCATGCTAGCAGAGGGAATGCTGGTCTCTGCAATGTGGTAACGGGACAGGGAAGTGAGTTACGCAGAAGAACTAAGCAGAAATGTATTATTATTTCTATGTCTCCTTTCCCTATCCAGAATCATTTTGAAATATACCCACATGCAGACATGCAAATACAGAAACGGACTTTGCCCATTCTCTGAGGAGCTGGCCCCAGTTTGAAAGCAATAGTTCATTCCTTAGTGTGGCTTTGCACCAGGTTAATATTTCCTGTCTCTCTCTTAATGTTCTCATACTGGCCTAGTCCCACCAGTTTTCTACAAGCTAAGAGTACCTCTGTAACCCTTCTGAGATGGGTATATAAAATACAAAATGGCCTAAGGAATCTCAAAGTCCAGTCCCCTACTGTCACTATATATTGTAATATAAAATGATAAAGCTGTGTCTTAACATGAGCTAATTATTTTTGTCCTTCAGGACTCTGGTTGGCTGTTCAATAATGTTACTGCCCTGGGAGTTACAAATCTTCTAATTTGCAGCATAAATTTATTTATGGCTGTTTTATACTTATTTGTTCTTGTGCCAGTGTTGTCTTTTTGACTTAAATAGTTCATCTCCAGTGTATATGCTTTGCTGATCATATTTTTACAGAGGAATCATATTCCTATTCAGTCTTGGCAGGGTAGAGCAAGCAAGCATCTTTTGTTCTATGTGAATGTACACTCTTCATTCCCAGTATCATCCCTATAGCCCTTCCTTGTCCTTCTTCCAGTTTAAATTAATTTTCCCTGAAGAAAATCAGAATTACTGTTCCAGTGAGGTTTCACTGTGTTCACACTAATACTTTCTGGGGAAAAAAGAAAAATTGTCTGCTTATTTATTTATTTGCCTGCATTTACTTTACAACTGCATAACTTGTTTCCGTATTTACATTAAATTAGTTGGTGAAAATTCATTTTCCAATCAGCCTATACATTTCAGGTTTTTTTCCTTTCCCTTTTCTTTGTGTTTAGGTTTCAACTTGCAGTAATTTTTTTGCACTATTAACTCAAACTTCGTACTACTATTTTGTGTTCATTACATGAAACATGATATTTTACCTGTATGATATTTTGATTTTTCTTTCTGCTGGTGGTGCCTCCTAATTTTGTGTAATCTTTGAGTTTCTGCTGAGTGTTTCTGCTTCTTAATTCATATTCATATTCACATTCACTTATGAATTAAGGGAGTTTTGCAAATTGATCTCTGGGGAGCTTTGTTGTCAAGCTTCCTCCAGTTCAGTAAATGCCCTTTCAATACTGTCTGTCATTATACCTCTTTCTGTGTTTCCTTAACTAATTTACAGTCCTTTTACTTCCTGTCTTTCCAGCTGTTAATGCATAAGGTAACCTATCATATATATGCAGATGTGCAGTTAGATGAGTCACTAATCTCCTTTGCTTAAAATCAGAGAAAGAAATCAAAGAAATTAGCTTAGCATTAATTACCTTTGATAAACCCATTGAACTGAACCCCATTTTTCTGAACCATATATATATACATACATACACATATTTAAACCTTAAGCAAAAGAACTATTGTATGGATCCGTTCACCTCTTTTGCCTCATTAAATATTGATGCCATTGCCCCAGTTTGCTCCAAGTCCAGATATAATCTGAGAGTTTTAATATATAATTTCTACAACTGCTTCAGCGCATCTTTTTTTTTTTCCTGTGTCTATTACTTTGACAAGTCCAGAGTGTTTTATCCAACATATCCCTTTTCGTGTCTTCATAGTCTATAACATCATCAGACACCCTTTTCCATATATTTTTGTTTTTCCTAAAGAGTACACACATTTTGGTATCTCTGTTCCAGCCCTGACTGCTGTATCAATGTATTTTGCTTTCCTGCAATAGTTCATTCTACATCCTGTAGCACTTCAAACTTCTCCATTTTGTTTAAGACCACAAGGAGTCAGAGCAACAAACCTCGAAAGCATTTCTTACTGATTGGATCCCATTCTCTAATTAGTCTATTAATGAACCATGCCACCTAATTGATGATTATTTGCATAAAAATTAGTATTTTCTTCTAGATGTCAATTGTATTTCCCCCTCTGTTCTTTAAGCCATTATTGAAACCCTGTTTTCTTGATTTCACCCTTCTTTTGAATCAAATCCAGATGTGGAAAATATGTGCCTCTCCCAGCAGTCTTCCTTTCTTTTTCAATTTACAGCTAACATAAGTTTAGACATGCACTCACTAATGAAGGAAGAAGAGAGATCTCAAT
This sequence comes from Coracopsis vasa, assembly GCA_026283785.1. NCBI lineage: Eukaryota > Metazoa > Chordata > Aves > Psittaciformes > Psittacidae > Coracopsis > Coracopsis vasa. The sequence goes on from JANHGB010008433.1 coordinate 31,741, forward strand.
AGAAGTTTAGGGAAATAGTAAATGCAAACTGTGTTGCAGAAATAAAACTCAGTATTTGCCTTTCTGAAAGTGTAACATCATCTGTCTTTTTGTGATAGATCTTTCTTTCTCTGTTTTGGACATAATTTGTTTTAAAATATAAAAAAGTTCTAGTGAAGTCTTCTGGAAAACTTGGAATATGTCTCACTGTGATTTAAATTGGCCTACCATGCATCTTGCACATGAAAAAATGAATATCTAATAAATAAGAAGTTGGCATAGGTATTTCACTGTCATTACTAAGTAACCTAATGTCATAGACATTCGTCAAAATTTTGTTCTTTTGGAGTTTCCCAGGCTGCATCGTATAAACTAAATGAAGCCAGGACATACATTCAAGTGTGGGCTCCAGGCTAGCAACCTCCATGCTGTGCCACTTGTCCTCAAGGCTGAAGACTGGGACCAGGCCCACTTTAATTTTTAGTGTAAGTTATTTCTAGAGAAAAATAATATTTGCCAAATAAGTTCCCATCCATATGTCTCGCAGGAAGTGTTTTTCACCCACAGCAAGAATTGAGAAATATTTGTTTTCTTCTTAATTAGTAAGAATGACTGCTAGTAATCACAGGAGGTGAGAAGGGTTCCGAAATGCAGATATATGCCTGAGCTGTTAAATTTCCCAGGCTTCAGCCTGCTTTGGAATCAATTGCCCTGAATTGTGTAGAATGGGGAGGGAGAAGGAAAGCATTTTGCTTTCTCTGAAGTGAATCACTGTCCCAGGCTCTGTGTGAGAACTGTGGTTCTTTAGAACTAGGAATGTCACTTCTGCATCCCTGATTAAAACAGTGTCCTAGTTTTTGTTCTTTCTACATGCTCACATTACTCCCTACAAATGGTTCATACCAAAGTCATCCTTTTTGTACTGTACAGTCCTTACAATGAGAAAAAGTGCTGCTGTCCTCTCTCCATCTTCAGGATGTCCTCTTCTCTGTCCTCTCTAGGTGTAAAACCAGCCTGTTCTAAAAGAACAACTTTTACATGGACCGGGAGGGAAAAGGGGAATACTTTTCAGTAGAAAACAGTCAGAAATTTAGGATGCATGTTTGAACCACACAGATTTTGCTTGAGCCTCCTGAGATTTTCTCCTCACTGATACTTGGTGAAACTGTATTTATAAGATTATTTTAGTATCAAAACACAACTTCATTTAATTCCACTGGATTGCACTTTTGTTACTTTGAACAGACGTAGATGTGTGTATAGGCTCTGCAGAGTTTTGAAAGAGATTTAAGAAACAAATATCATAAAACAAACATCAAAATAAAAATGCAGTTATATGTCAAAATGTCTTGTGAACAGGGAAAGAAAGAAATACTGCAGAGAATAATTTTTATAAGGACATTTTTTACATGTAACTAATTAACAAAGAAAGTTCAGATGCTTACAGTACTAACAAAGGTATTTTTAGTGAGAAATTTGCAGAAAAGCACTAAATAACTAGAGTAACGATTAAATTCTTTGACTCCACTGGGGGTATCTTTTTCAAAGAGAAAATAGCCTAAGCCAAAAGGTTGGAAATTGTAGAAACTGAAAAAAAAATTTAAAATAACAGTCTATGCAAATGTAATTGCAACTTTATTTTTCATTCTGAGTTCCTCTATTTGAGAAGATTCATTTTATATTGAAGAACTTTCTGCTGCGTTATTAGTTTTGCATGTTCTGATATACTTAGCAACACTGCAGATAGAGATCAGATAAATACAATTAGAATTTTTTCACCATTCTCTATTATATTACATATGGTTATGACACAACTATTATCTTTGCTTACTGTACACTACCTATGAGAATGACCTTGCAAATGCTCCCCCCGGATTTCAAGCTGAGTAACTGTCAATGTTTTCCAATGGGAAGCTGATGATGATCTTGAGGAGGTTTGTTGACCACAACAGGATTTTCTTAATTTGTACTTGCCCTGGGATTATACTTACTGTGAAATGTTTGTATTGTCAGACTTGATGGAATTAGGCATAATTTTGATACTATAGGTGGCACTAAAAACCAGATAAATATGTTTCATTTAAATCATAAGTTACTGTGTTGAAACTGAGAGTATATCTGTGGTGTTCTTTTCCTGGCAGTACAACTGTGTGATAAGAGTGAAAAGAAAACTGATCCTTAATTTCCATGTTTGCAAAATCACTCAACAGACTCAGTTGTAGTGTAAATAAAGTAAACAGTGCTTTAAATTAATGTAGTGTTCCTCACTAGTGAGGTGAAAGTGAAATTAAGCGCAGTAGTTTTCCTGTATAAATGGCTCCTAATGCTACAGTTATAAGCCAGATGTCATGAATCAACAGATAAATAAGTCTGTAGGGTTGCTATGCATGGAACAAGTTATCTTATTTAGCCACATGTTGAGACTAACTCCATTTCTTCTTTGCATGTGATATTTTAGCTAAGCAGTAACTTAATTTGAATACACAAAGTAGTAAACTGCTATCGCTTGAAATCAATTTTACAGAGACATTTAGTCAATGCTGTTTGGAAAGAATAAGTTCAATATATGCTGTCATACATTAATAACATCTAAGTTATTTTTTGGACAATCTTGAAGCATTAGTGTATGGTTCTTTTTCTGAAGTATCTGTGAACATTTTCCTCTAGACTATATCTGATCATTTTTATGAAAGGCTCAGTAGTGCATGGATGGCTTTTATGTGTGAGTGGGAACACTTTATATTACTTAGAATAAGCACAGTTACATCTTAATAATGCTTTAATAGGAGTTTCATTGATTATGTGTCACTCCTGCTAGTTCATAGGAGCTTCTATTAAGCATTTCCTTGGTGCATTTTCTGTGATTATAGCAAGCTTTCAGTGGTTACACCTCATTCGTTGGCCTTATTTAGCATTATCTTCTTGTTTATTTTCATTCATCTGTAAGATACTGTGTTATTTCTCACGGAAGTTTACCACATTGATGGGAATATCGGATAAAAAAAATACCCTGTTACAGATTCTAGTAATACATATGCATGCCTTTTGAGAGAGTATTATTTTTTTTCTTCAGCATCCATAGTCATTTCAAAATACAGCATACAGTGCAGCAGTTCTCTCTGATACTGATGTAATGTGTTCACATAAGCCTCTCAAGGCATAAATCTTCAATGCATGGGAGTCATGCATTGCAGAGTTTCTAAACACTATACTAACTGTATAGACTGTATCAATCTGATAGTTTGGGACCAGAATTATAGAACATAGAAGTGCAGAGTTGTGTGAAAGGTGAGATCTCTGTATTTGAATTTTACTTGAATTGATCCATAAGTTATTTTTAGAAGCTACATTCTCATAACATCTACATAACCTGGTTTACTCTAATCTGATTTTTCCAAGCTTTTTAAGCAGTGCTGAAAATTACTTTAGGGAATAGATTTGCTTTCAAACTGAGTTTTCAGAATAAAGTTCGGGTCATTGTGTTCCTTAAGAGATTGGCTGAATGCCACTAATAGTATGTTGTGACTGTTTTTAAATCTGACAGTTGGCTACAATACACTTGAGTAACTTCCAGTTTTATTGTGTATGATTTCAATAGAGATGCTATCTGGCATGCACTGAAGATATTATCATCAGTTAGAAGTAAGATTCACTTCATCTTTTTTTGCAGGTTTACTCATTATGTTGTGCTTTGTGTTTGAATTAAGTTTGCAAAAAAAAGAGAATTATTATTTTAACAAGCAAGATTGCAGGTTAGTAGCCTTTGAGGTTTGACTTGAATATCAATAAATGAACAAAGCTTACGGAGCACATTTAGTGTCTTAGTTTAGAACGTGCTTTAAAATATGCTTTCAGATTAAAATAATTAAATAATTAAGGCTCAGAATTAGTCTCATTGGTCTGAGAAAAGCCAGATTTGTAGGGATAGATAATATCCTTTATTAGACTAGTGGCTATAACTGGAACTGTTGAAGAAGTGTTTATTCCATCTGGTTTATGAAAAGTTTAGTCATTATTTTTAATATGGGTGGACTCGAAATTCTGCACCAGCATGTTCCTGGTTGCTGAGAGATGCTAGGTGAAGAGCACTAGCGACATAGAAAGTATCACTTCCAAATGTATTTTTTTAAGCACATCTAGGGGATTGTGCCACTGCACAGACAAGAAAACTTTGAGATTTCACCTTCTTGGGCGTTCTGTTCCTCCCAGTTTATCTTACATTAGCAGAACAATAATTAATGGGATAACTAACTTTTTTTATGATGCATTACTTCTAAAATGTTAACATTTCCTTAATTGTGAGCAGTTGATGTTACTTTTTTTTTTCAATTTTTGGATTTCAATTAATTTGCTATTCCAAATTACAAAAGTCAACATTGCTTAAAGTATATACTTCTTTCTTTTTTCCCTGAAAACTTTAGTTGTTATTAAGATGTTAGTGTGCTGGGTCTGCACAAATGTGTATGCACATCAAAGCTGATTCTCTCCTGACATTCGTTTGTTTAAAGGGAATAGTACTGAAAGACAACTGGACTGATAGCTGAGCTTAACAGCAAGCTACCATGCTCTACACTGTGTTTTTAATCTTGTGAATTTGAGCTGTACCATATAGGTCTTCAGAGCATTAAGCACTGGTGAACTAATTTATTCAAGCTCATGAAAATTAGAAGTCAAGAAGACTTTTAAGGGTATTCAGGCACCAAAAGATTTAGATCCCTGGTGAGGTTTTGAAAATCACTAGTTTGTGTGTTGAGGTGACATGCCTGATCTTGAGTCTTCAGCAGCTGTGAGCAACCTTGGATGGAGATTGCACATGTATGTAAGACCTGATGATTTATCAGATGGGATGTTTATTCTAAAGGGCAACCAGCCTCATAATGCCTGCAGCTGGAGTTAAGGGAGAGAAGCAGGATGTTGGGGCTAGCCATCTCCTTGAATTCGATTCTTCCCATCTTGTGGCATTGGCACAGCTAGGACCTGAAGGAATGCAGGCTGAGGGAGGTGACCTCTGAGTGACAGGGGCAGTGTGGCTGACTGAAGAGTAATGTGAAATAATTTGCAAGTCTGCCTTGCTCCTCTTGCAGAGTGAAAGTTGTTGAGATACAGTTTCTAATGTGAAGTGAATTAACAGAAGAGATGAGAGTGTTCATACGCAAATCCAGATACGGCTCTGCAGGCCCATCTCTGGCTACTGTGTGCGGCAACAGCAAAGATGGTCACACCTCCCATGTAATGGAAATATATTAAAATTTATAGCTTTTATTTGTAAACTCACAGATCATGTGTCACACTGTGTAAAGTGTGAATTTGTTTTAATTTTTTTTTCTTCTGGTTTAGTGTTCAGAGTTAGTGTCATCCTAATTAGTTTCCACTGACAGAATAAATATTGTTCCATCTGTGCACTATTGCAGTCAGCGAGGGAAGGTTTGAAACACTTGAGCAGTGGATGTCAAGTAGTCTGTAAAGAGACTGGAAAGCAACTCATTTTGGATTATTTTGCATATATCACTGTTCAGAAGAAGGTTATGGGAGCAGTTCTCATCTGTACTGTTATCATCCCAAAATTATGCCAAAATTTTGTTCCTTTTTTTCAACAGAATTTACTTGATAATGCTCATGAATACTAAAATGAAAGGATTGCATGCATTGTGACAACATAAAAGCATTAAATCCCCTTTTCTTTTAATTAGAAGTTTGCAAATGTGTTTTAAAAGGGAAACATTTATTATCATATTGCTGAAATCAGTCCAGATGAACTAATATCCTTTCTCACTAGACAGTCCTGAGACCAGAGGCAGAGCAACTTGTCAGGAATCTCCTTTTCCAATGCAAATACCATGTAAAAGAAAATACATGTTTATAAAAGGTAACTCTGGTTATTTAAGCCTTATTCCTGGAAATTTCTTTGGTTGTGGTTAAAGCAAATGAAATTAAAAAACAAGTCAACACTATATTTAAAGTTCATTTTGGTGTTGTTTTGGAGGGCTCTGAAAAACCAGTCAGGCAGGAGAGACAGGCACACAGAGTTCTCTAAGTCTGCAAGTCTGACATTGAAAACATTTCTTGTGAGTAATAATCCTTTACTTAATATGATGGACTCTTCCATTTCAACTTCTTGTCCTTCTTGAAGCTTGATTAAACAAATTAATTTTTACATAACTAGAAATCAGCGCAGCTCTTCATGAAGATGTTGCTTGGTATTTAAAAAATAGTCTTAAAAGAACATTAACATCGCCACTATTTAAAAAGAGACAAATCCCTGGCAGAGTCCTTAAGAAATGCTGTAGACTATATAAATCCGATTACCCAAATTCTTTCCTAAAGGAAGCAGGATCATATCTGATGATACTATTAAATGTATAGCTAATACCACCAAGTATGGAAAAATATTCAGTATCTGCATATTAAATTAATGACTGAAATTGTCCAGTATATGTCCCTTTACATATACCTTTTTTTTTTCCCCCCCCCCAAATTCTCAGCAACATTAAAGTGGAGAGATATGTAAATATTTTGTTAGCAATTATATAATGTGGGCCTTTAATTTGCATAAATTATTATATTTAAAGAGTGTGCATTCTGCTATAGAAAACAGTTGACATGCCAACCTCATTTTCAAGGGTATAGAAACCTGTGCAGGGTTGCTGAAGGGGGAGGTTGTTTTGGTTTTTGTTTTCCTACTAAAGTTATCACATGCTAAAGTTATCCCATGTGAAAGAAAAAAGATGCACTTGCTCTTCTGTTTTTCTTAAGATGTTGAGAAATAGTACGTTTCACTTTGAATATATTGGTTTTATTCTTAGAAGCAAATAAAACTACTTTTATTTAGACATTTAGATTTTTGCCTCTCTTAGACATAAGTGAGGCAAAAGGAGCACTTAATGGGAACTTAACAATTCAGCCTTCTTTCCTGGAAGCTTCTGTTATTCTTTTATATAAATTTTCCTGTAGAGATTAAACTATATGGCAATTTTAAGGAACTAAACCTCATAAAAGAAATGGCCTTAGAGAAGTGTTATTCTACATTATGTTTAAATAATTAGAGTTTTGTCTTATTGAAATATATGTTCTTTGGATTTTAAAAGAGATAAAAACATGAATATTGGCATGATTAGAAAATTATATTGTGTCACGGTAAGATTGATTGATAGGTAGATGAATGACAGTCATCTAAAAGGCTTGTAGAAGTGAATGTGTATTCCACCCTGTTTAGACAAACGTTTTTGTGTTTACCTGAGTTATAGGAGGGTTATGCAGGTGAGAAGAGGCTTCTTGTCTTTCCATGTTTGGTTTGTGCATGTCACGATTTTTGCTGTGCAATCCATCATATATGAAAGAATAAGTTCACACTGAAACAGAGGGTGCCTTAACAATTTCACACCTGTTTTTACATCATCTTTACACCAGAAACAAACAAGTGAAAAAATGGAAACACATCAAAATTAAATACATGCTGAAAAGGCACACTGGCCTTTAATATTGGCTCTCTGGTAAGAACCTCTTATTTATTTCAGCATTTTTTAAACAATTTCTGAATCCAGCAAGGCCAAAGAGATGCACATCTCTGAGAAAATTATCAAAGAAATAATTTAAAGGTTATAGTTAGAGAGTTGCCTTTTTTATTATTATTAAACCATTTTAGTGATTTATTTTTTCTCCCACCCCTCCTATTTTTTTTTTCCTTTTCTTTTTCTTCCATTTGTTATCTGTCCCCTAAAGGCCTCCTACACATTGAAGTCCACAGTGGAACTCACGAGTAGGGATGAAGCACAGAAACCACTGCAGGATTCCCTATTTCAAAGCTGAACCAATATTCACCATTGACACATTCATTCATCTGTGCAGGGTCATTGGAAATCCTCTTTCTCTAGTTTTTCCTTCCCTTCAGGGAGCAATGCTTAAAAGAGCAAACCCCTGGTGTGAAGAGATAGAAGAATTCTCAGCGTGGCCAGAGGTGCCAGAAATCGAATTAAAGTTGTCCATTTGCAGATGACTCTATACTCAGCTCCCAGCATATTCAGCTATGGGGCTTTCTGCTGACGTTTTATTTGACATGCTGTTGGTGGCACTTAGTTGTATTTAAAAAAGAAAAAAAAAAAAAAAAGGAGAAAAGAAAGGGGCAAAAAGTCACTTCTCAAAAATAAGCAGAAGCGCTGAATTTCAAAATGTGTGTGGTTCCTGCTGTTCCTTTTAGGTCTGGAGGTTGTTAAGGATCATGTGCCAGAGAGGTAAATAATTACAGAATTTACTTCTTTGGGTAATTTAACACTTGTCACTTATTCTGCTATTGTTGACATCTCTACTTTGGCATAAATCAGATTTTGACATTACTAAACCTACAATTTTGTTTTTCTTCACACACATTATCTCTTCCATGTGAAAGGCACTGGGAAGACACGGGCTGCCATGAAATGTGAAATGCCTGCAGTCAGCATGAAGAGCACCTCTTTATTTCAGTTTCATTTCCTGCTAATAGAGATGAACTTGGTGAACACATTGGGACATGTTTAGAAATTGTCAAACAAGTATTCTGTAAAGGGAGTTCTGAGAACCTGAGGAAGTCTCTGCCAGTTTGGAAAAGATAAGCATAATTAACCATTTGGTCATCTGCCCAAATTCCTATACCAGCAACACAGTCATACTCCCCCTATGTGTGGGTAGTGGAGGAGTTGGCACAGAATATCCCCACCTTTGGTGACTGCTGGGAGGTTTAATTTTTGTCACTAATTTCAAAGAAATCTCAACACAAAGTGTATTTCTTTGAGTAACGGTGGCACGATCTCCCACCAACATAAATCACAGTCTCTTCAAGGAGCATCGTGAAAAGGAAGTGGGAGAAAGAGTTGGAGGCTACAAATTATGCCACTATCTAATGATGCATCTTTATTCATATGACTAGTGAGATATCCACATGCATGTTAGCAACACAGAGGCCTAAATTATAGACATTAATAACAACTTGAAGAAGAGAGCAGGGGAACCAGTCAAACAGTTTAAATTCTCTGTCACAGCAACTTGTGGCTTCAGATAGAGCTATCCCAGAAACATAGATTAAATTTTCAACTATATCACACAGGTGGTATCTTTATGCAGTGCATATAAAAGTAAGCTCATTGTTCATCCTATAACCAGCACTTCTATACTCAATATGTGAGGTGTTACAAAGAGGTAACATTACAGTGAAATATTTTAATCTAGTTGAATGACCTTACACAAGGGGAAGAATTTTTCCAAGAGGGACAGCCTGGTAATGAGGCTGAGGTGTGTCCTAAAACGGCCCAGAGCTCATTCTAGCTTATCAACTACTGATACAATTCCTAATTTGTGGGGCACTAGTGCTTTTTCTGGGCAGTCTGTCATTTAAAGTACTGTGAGAGACAGTTTAATCATTTTAAGAGTATGCTGTGTAACTGATCTTGGAAGTGCCCAGTACTCACCGGAGATTTATTGGAAAAACATTTGTAGCATGACTGTCTTTCCTTCGGAAAATAGTCAGAATATTAAAAAAAGCAGTCATGCTCAGCAGCAGTTTTCATTGACGCATTTAGGGCACTCCTCCTCTTTAGCAATCCAGACCTTTTTACAAAATGTCATTTCTGGTTATCCTCAATACAAAATGGCCCATCAAAGCTACCTTGGTGCAACCTTACCTTTTAAATATCAGTCCGTGCCTTCTAACCATTTGTTATCAAATACCATTTAGTTCAGTCATGGAAAACTCTCTGTTTAATACATAGAATTAACAAGACATGGATACACCTTAAGGCATTTTTCATTAAATCAAATATAGAATATTTATTTAAAATGATTTGGATGTATTCTTGAAAAGATGGCGCAAGATCTTTATATCATAACATACCTATATAATTGTGTGCCTAATGAAAATAATGTGAAGTTAACATCCAGAAAACTAACAAAACTTTAAGGCCATGGACAAACTTAAGCCTTCCTTAATCATAGTAAGTAGTTAGCAAGTAATTGAGTATAAAGATTCTCCCTCATTTTCCTGTTTTTTGTGGACTAAAGTTCCTAAAGGTCTCATAAATGTGATTTGCTTGTTCCTACTGTCTACTGTTTATTCTCAATACTAGATATATCTTCAGAGCAGCTAACCCTATATACTGGTATAGCGGATTAGGTATTCACCTGGCCTCAGCGAGTGGGCTGACAGACTGAGAGAGGTTCTCTCCTCACAAATTTCACAAGCCGTGTTGAAGAGCTGTGCTGTATCAGCAGAGTTAAATTTCTAAAGTGAGCAGCAATCACTCAACCTGGCCTTCAGTACATGAAGGAACTGGAAACATGCAGGATAGGTGGTAGGAACGGGATGCTGCTTTGTTAACTTCAAAAACCTTTGCTGTCCTATTTTCTGACCACCCTTTAGCACTGCTGCTCTTGATTTGGCATAGCTTTAAGTTTGAGATAAAGGACGGTGCAAAAATGTGTGTGAAGAAGGGGGGGGGGGGGGGATTGGAGAGGGGAAAGGGAGACGGAAATCATA
>JANHGB010008434.1:0-36353 GCA_026283785.1 Coracopsis vasa
GTCCCAAATCCCGGCCATGGTGGGAGACGAGGAGCAGGAGCGGGATTTCCAGCGGTTCCTCCGCCGTGTGGATGATGTTGGTAAGCGGGGGTGGAGCGGGAAGAGGCCGGTGCCGGTGGCGGGGCTGGAGGCGGACGGACGTCCCCGTGTGCCGCAGGTACGTTACTAGGGGCTGAAAGATAAAGGCGGTGGAAAGACAGTGGAAAAGGGAGGGAGAAGAGTCAGATTCCCACCCCTCGTTCCGAGTTCGTTTTGTGCCAAGCGTCCTTAGGAGCTCAGGTGTCAGGGTTTGCGGATGCCAGGAACTGCTTCCTAAACCTGGGAATTTTTATCGTGTAGAAGCTGTAGGTAGCCCTTAGAAGCGAGATGAAGTTCTGTTTCCATCCGTAAAGGTTATCCTGGTCACCAGTGCCCTCAACGTCCCTCCAGGATCATTTAGAGTAGTGTGTATCTCTCTCTTCTTTTTCTTATTCCCTTTTTAGCCAACTTGGTGCAAGGCTTGAGCTCCACAGACTCAGCTGTCAATGCAAAAGCCATTGCTGAAGCAGAGAAAAGGCTCCATGATCAAGAAACTGGCAAGGAGGAAGAAAGCAAAACTACAGTCAACAGAACAGTCATCAACACGAGAGCTTCTGTAAGGACTTTATTCCCTTTGAAGTCAAAGCTGTGTGCAGCTTAGGGCTCTTAAAGAACTCTAATCCATATTCCTTGCCCAGGAGAAAAACATCTGAACAGTATTTACAAGCATGTACTGAATGTGACTTTAATTTTCACTAGTTATGTTATTGGGAGGTCCTTGATGTTGTATTGTCTTTGTTTTAAGCCTGGTAATAACACCAAAGACTTCTGTGGGATTTATCCAAGTTGGATGCAAGCACGGAGGTGCCATAACTTGTAGCTTTACCTGTGCTTCAGGAGCTTGAGCAAAACCAGTTGAAGACACAAGAGTCCCTTCATTAATTTCACTAGGCTTTGATTCCTGCAGTAGGGTTTGGATTTCAGTGATTTGCCTCATGAAAGATACAGGAAGCTTTCCAGTATTATAAAGAACTATTAAATAGTTATCTTTTATTCAAATGTCAATTTCATATTCCTTGTATGCATTACTCTGGATATTTCAGACGTCCTGTAGCTTTGAACAACTTAACCAAGTGTTCCTTTGCTGCTATGGGTTGTACCAAAATGTCTGTCTGTGTACATGCATGTGCTTTGTTTCTCTCTTTTTAGGATGTGGCAAATGCAGAGGCAGTGAACGCAGGTAGGACAGTGCTCCCTCTGGTACTTAGCATCTCTTCAATCTGTTTTAGCAGAGCTGGAGTAAGGATTGCTGTTACCTCATGCAAGACTGAATTCCACTCCTGCCAAAGTCAAAGCTAACTTTTCTAGTGACTTTAATCAACAGATTTGGGAACACATTCAAGGGTCTTGTAAATATGGCTGTACTTGTTCATAGGTAGAAGGCTTGTTAGTGTAATTATTGTATTCTGGTATCTCATCTAAAAGGTTAGTATTGTGAATTTAAAAGGAAACAAGTCTGTCTCTAGAGGTTAGACACTTCAAGGCAAGTATGCAAATCCTCAGTAGTAGCATGGTCTTTACATGTAATAGTTTGTCATTTGTGTTCCACTTCAGTTGTTGAAATGTCCCCTTAATATTTTCTTTGTATCAAAATAACTCAGAAATACCTTAGAAATGACCTTTATCCCTTATCTGCAGATTGATTTTAATGATGCTTTTTTCCTTTTTTTAATTAAAATCAAACAACCTACCTGACAACAACCATAACTGAAACACCACCAACTCTCCCGGTTCAAAGATGGCTTTCTGGCAATGTTGGAAAAGGATGCAAAAGAACGTGCTAAACGAAGGAAGAGAAATGAACACTTAGCAAATGGTAATTGTGAAAGGTTTTTCTAGGTAATGCCTTCAGAGACTACTTAGCAAGAACTGGGCTGGCTTAGGAGGTTGTCCAGCTACTCTGTTACTGTCATTCTCATGCAGGCTGAGATAGTGCTTTGGTTATCTGACCCCAACCTTCTCCACAGAACTGATTAGCTGGATATAACAGGGTGACAAAGTTGTTGCGACCTCTACTTCTCCATCCTCTTTATGATATGAGTTTGGGATGCGAGGAGAGAGTTTGAGCATTTCAGAGCTGGGCTGGGCAAAGACAAATGCTCAGTTTTCTCTCTGAAAGAGTATTGGAGATCATATGCACTGAATAGCTCAGAAGTCCCTTGCAAATAATGGGTAATGAAGACAGCTGCAGTGAAGCTGGACTGGAATTTTTATGATTATTCCAACAGGAGAATATGGCTTCTGTTTCCTTAATCATCTTTTGGGGAAATAAAACCCAAATGGTATTTTGAATGCATGTCTGTTGGTTTGCAGCTCTGAAAGAGAAAGGAAACGATGCCTTCAGGAAAGGAGACTATGTCATAGCCATTCAGAGATATACTGAAGGTCTGGAAAAACTGAGAGATAAGCAGGAGCTTTACACAAACAGAGCACAGGTCAGCATGTGGGAATGAGCAACCACTGTACTGCTTTTGTATTTTGGTTTATTAAATTTATTCTAAATTACAAACTCCAAGGAGGCAGAGGACAAGTGAAGAAACAGCAGGTATTCTTCCTGCAAAATCAGTGGCCAGACAAACCAGCAGTCTAAATTAGATGGGTTTGTACAATAGTTAGTGGAAGCAGGTTGAAATACCCTCATTATTCTGCCTGGACTCTCTTGGTTTTATTTCAGGCCTACCTGAAGGTGCATGAGTATGAAAAAGCCATTGATGACTGTGAATGGGCATTAAAGGTAACTTCAGGATTCTGTCTTTTATGATTATGTCAAATGCTCCTGGAAGGTGGGCTTGTGTGAAACTGATGATACGACAGGAGCCAACTTGCTAATAGAAGTGAAAGGATGTGGTGGTGTTGCACAAATTCCTCCATCCTAAATTAAGTTGAGCAGTATAAAGCAGTTAATATCTCGCTGCTGCTTGTATGCAGAAGCTTTTCTAGCTCTTAAGAGTATTTAATAAGTGGTAATAAGCTATTAACTACACTCATTGGCACCCTTCTAAATAGGGAAAGGGACTCCAAGCTCACAGAGATCAGATATGGTGGGAAAAGTGAAGATATGGTATAAAATGCCAAAGAGCTGAATGTGGATTCAGTTGTGTTACATCAGCGGTGCTCATGACTACAACACAGTTAACAGATTATCAACAATATTGGTAGCATCATTTCAAGAAATCAGTGTTTTTCACAGGGATTTGAACTGGAAAAGATGACGTAACTTTTAATTCATGGCAAAAGTAATCAAAACACATGGCAATTCTGTTGGTAAAGAAGTTCTGCAATTATAGACTTCTTGATGCAGGCCTTAGCATTACCTAACTGCATGGGGGTCTGCTTGTGTTGCCTGAAGGGCAGGTTTCTGGGAAGGATACTAGCACCAGCAGCTTTCCCTCTTTAACCAAACCAAAGCCAATGTTCCTTGCATTGAGAAGGAAAGTTGGTACTTGGAGGTAATATTTTAGCATATAATCCTCAGATGCCTCTAGTGGATGTCTAATACCCTGTTCTGTGCTTACAGTTATTTTGGGCAGCCATACCTATTAATCAGAAGGCTGTGAAAATATTAAAAGGTTAAAATTGTAAGCATGTAATTAATAATTCCTTTTTTAACACAGTGCAATGAAAAATGTATTAAAGCCTATTTTCTAATGGGGAAGGCTCATCTCTCTCTTAAACACTACACTGAGGTAAGTTGATTAAATCTTACAGCCTGTGGACCGTGTTTTGTTCTGCTTTTGATGTAGTGATGTGGGTAAGAGGTAGAAATTTGTGATCTTAAGAACTGGTCAAATATAAGTATATTGAGCTTTTAGACTTGAGAGAAACTTTCTGTGCTTTGCGAAGGCTAATAATTCTAATAATAGTCAGCTTACACTTCTAATTATGAAAGTTTTTGCTTGTGTGTCTCCATAAGATTTATTTTTCACACTTAAGTACGGTAGCCCATTTCTTTTCTCTGTTAAGGCCAGGCAGTGTTATGAGAAGATCTTACAAATCGATCCCCAAAAGGAAAGCCTGTTTAAAGGTAAGAAATAGAAATGTTTACCCTTCATCCCTTGTTTTCTGATCAAGATGGAACCTGATCAAAACCACTGTTCTGCTTTTCAGAACTTCTGATGGAGTCTCTTCACTCAGCTTTTGTTTCTGATTGTTTCTTCTTTAAGCTCTGTTTCACTGATCAGAGCAGTGGGTCTTTCTGTACATATGTATGTAGAAGGTAGCTCTCTCTGCGTTAAGGAATCAGCTTCATTCTCTCTCAGAAAGCTGACCATATAACAACATTTAACTGCCATGCTTTGTTGTCTTTTGTTTTCCAAGATTGTATGAACGAGGTAAACTTGGAGGAAAAAAGAATGAGAGATGAAGAGAGAGCACTGAAGGAAGTTCAGTCTGGAAAGCTTGCTGCTCTGTCCATAAAAGAACTGCTGCAGAAGCTGCATAGACCTGACCAGAATGTCCTCTACTATGCAGGAGGGATCAGACTTTTAGCAGGAACCGTGAAAGATCGTAAGTATTTCATGTAAAGGTTGTTGATGATGGGAGCTGTAATCCAAGCAGATGAATACAAGTGGATTAGTTTTTAAAGAAACAGGAAAAATTATTCCTATATTAAAGACATAAAATCAGCAATGTTTGATATTTCAAAATTTATGGTTAGTAGATATTTACATCTAATTTACAGAAATAGAGCAGTATTGTAGTTGAACTGTTAAGACTGTTAAGATTGGGTCTCTTGAGCTGTTCCATTTGTTTAGAAATATTTGTAATTCTATGCTAAAGCATATTGATTTGCAAAGCCAGCTCATGTTTCAGTCTTCCTGAAATGCCTTTAACTTGAAGTCAATTGCCCTTTACAGCACCAGGCATGAATTAGAGCGCTCTTCAGCTTCAAAGCTGCTTCTACTTCAAGTAGCATTCTTGGAGTTTTTCTCCTCTTTTGATGACATTCTTTCCCCCGAGCTGTTGATCCAGCGACCTTTTCTTTTAACACTGTGTTAGAGAAGAGCAGGAGTCTGCCTTCACAATGATACATCAGCCAGATGGATAACAGAGCTGATTTGTTTATCTCTTTTTCAGGTACTGAGCAAACTTTATTTAGAACAAACAATGGATTCAGTATCCTCGGAGACAACGAGATTGTAAGACGGTAAGAGCTCTCCAGAGGAAAACAGTAGGGTGTTACAGCATGAGGAAATGAAAACACTGTTTTCAAGAAACACAATCACCTCTTGAAATGCAGATGAAATGACCAAAAGATAATGTAATAGCAGATTTTGATGTCTGAATGGACTGACTTATATCTGACTTTTACTACAAACAGTGCTTTCTCAGATACAGTGAACAGAATTGAGTCTCTGCTTCTGTCTCCTATTTCTGTACAGTTATCTCACAGTGACAACAGGTCTGATAAAAAAAAAACACAGCTTAATAGAGAAGAAATCTGAAAGCACTTAGTTGCTTAAGTTGCTGAATGTATATTTGAGTCAGGTTCAGGTAGATAATGGAAACAAGAAGATGCGATTGGAAGATTTTGCATAACTAAGTTTCAGAAGAGCGATTGATTGAACAGAGCAGGAGATCTATTCTTTAAGGTTCTCAATGGGACTGCAGCACAGAGGCTTCTTGAGGGTTCACCAATATTTTGGGTGCAGAACTGAATTTCTCACCTTTATGATGCTGTGTAATGCTCACTTGAGGTCTGTGTGTGTTGAGGGTAGAGTAGACCTAGTAGATAATAAATCTGCTCTCAGGGGAAGTCCTCTGGAAAGCCATACTCCTAAAAACAGTTAACCAAGGAGCTGGGTTTAGAGCTTATGAGCTTAAGTGTTTGTGTGGCAGATCCTCATCTCTGTGAGGCTTTACCAAAGACCTAATTGTTTGATCTGTCCTTTGCTCTTTTGTTTTTTCACCATTTCTAATTTAGGGGCTTCTGTGCAGAGAGCAAAAACACTGCTGAAGTCGATTTGTCTGTTTCTCTTCTGCTCCTTTGGCAAGCTGTCTGCTCTGGGAATGGTAAAAATATGTAATCATTAATCATTGTTAATGTACTGTTAATATGGCACTTACTGTGTCTAAAATTGATGTTTGGCATAAGCATTGCTTTCCCAGAGCACTTGGGTCTAGACCTTATTGTAAACTAAGTTTTACAGGTCAATAGCAAGTGCTGGCATACACTGCTAGCAGCAACCACAATTTTGGCAGATATGTGCATTATGAGGTGAAATTTTCAGTCTATTTCTATGAGCATGTTAAAACTACTGAAGGGGCAGAAAATAAATTCCCTGTGATTATTACTGCTTTTAAGATAATATTACTTGTATAATTTTGTTTTTAAACAGTTACACCAGCAAAAAGCAGAGTTTTATAGAATTGCCTTTAGAGAAGGCAAATTGCTTTAGTATTCACAGTCAGGAGTCACTGGGGAGGTAGCCCTTCTTTCTAGCGAGTACATACATAGATGAGAAATGGACTGGGGTGGTGGTGGGTGGTAAAGTGGTGCAAATTGCCACACAAGGAAAACACAGAATGCTTGATGCCAGTGCCTGTATTGACTTGTAAATCATGGCATCCAGCTGATTCTCAAGCGAACATTAATGTTGCAAGGTAAGGGGAAACCCCACGTTAGTGGATGAAATAAGGATATTAAACCTCTTAAATCAGCATCTAGGAAAAAAATAAGAGTAATGGCGATGCCGTTGTGTATGACATTGCTCTTGGATCTTCTTTTTTGTTGTTGTTGTTGGTTTTATTCAGAAGAAAATCAGCGTCTTCTGTTGACTCACCCTGATGTGAGTGCACAGCTGCCAAAACTGCTTTCCTCGGGGGTATCGGAGATCCAAAAGGAGACATTGGCACTAATTTATCTTTACTCAGAGAATGAGAATGGGAGGAGACTGCTGGTCAGGCACCTGGATCTAACCAAGTAATAAACACTGCTATACCTTAGACAAATCTCCTTAATGCCTGGGTTCACAGATGTTGGGAAATCATTCCGCTAGCAATATGGGACATTATGTTCATCTGAATTAACATAATGACATTGAGATTTCTGTCCTTGAGGGACAGGCCTAGCTAAGCAAAAGTAAAAGTTAGGGATGCGGGGAAAACTTTAGTAAACTTTGTATCTGAAGGTGTCTGCAAAACTAGGTAGAAAGAGCTTATTCTAGAGGATGTTCTTGCAATTCTGAAACATAGGGTTTTAAAACACTGTGTGTTTGTCTAACCCCCAGTCAGAAGGTTACACTGTTGTCTTTTAATAGTTCATGGCTTCAAGCTGTGAGTCTCCTCATTTGGTATGATTATTTAGTGTTGCCATGACTCAGAGTGGAGAAAGAAAGAACAGTCTGTTACCTTTATCTTACTATCCTGGTGTTTCCTTTTAGAGTTAAGCAGAGGTGAAATCTTATTGTCTGAGACTACACAGTTCGAAGTAATGGATGAACAGAAAAGATTCTCCAGCACTTGCACACACTTCGTTATGTTAATACAAGATTAATCCAGAGACATTTTTCCTTGGGAGGAGAAGTTCAAGAAATAGCCATATCTGAGAGGATGCTTAATGAAAGGCAGATAATATTACTGTGGCTTGAAATATCAGGAGCCAGATAAATCTCTTGTGAACTTCTGAAAGAGATCCTAGGCCTGATTGCTTTAAAAGAGTGCTCAGAATGTAAAGTTGCAGATACTGAGCTTCTTGGCAGTTGGGCTTGTCAACAAAAAGAGATGAGACTATAGGTTCTCTTACTGTGCTTACGAAGTTAGAGAAGAGTGGCAGGGAATTTCAGCGCAGTAGAGGAGCATGTGGAAATACAGTGAGAGAATCTGGTGCTGAAATACTGTTCTAATGGCTGCTAGGTAAGTGAGTATGTTTGGAGAGCATAGTATATCTAGATTGGTCATAAATCATAAATTGTGTTGGTGCACTTAAACTATAATTTGGACCTTTAATAACTAACCTGAAGCTGACATCATTTTTTTTGGCGTTTTGAATTACAGATGGCTGCAGGTTTTGATGATGTTTGTCCACAGCACTGATGCCAGGGCTAGCAGTGCCATGAACATATTATCTGATTTAACTCAAGAGGAAAGGTAACATACATTTCCTCATTAATTTGTAAAAAGTTGTACTTCAAAATGTACTAAATGAGTTACTGATAGAGGCTGTTGGCTGCCTTTGCTGTGAGGGTACATTGCTGACTGATGTTTACCTTGGTTTTATGTTGCTGTTGTGTTGCCGCCTTCTGTGATTTTTGCCTAAAGCTTTAAGTGTCCAAATACAGCTTTCTTTATCCCCCAACAGGTTCAAAACCCAGTGTCATGTCATGTTTTCCACAGATGTTTTACCTTTATTCACCCAATTGCTGGTATGAAAGATCTCAGTTTCCATATTTCTGGTTTACTTTGGTGTAATATGGCTTACAGCCACTCTTGCCGTTTTACAACCAGTTGATCCTAGACAGGGCCCCTCAGTGACAGAACTACGGTAGTTACTGTGCCTCTAGTTCTGTAGGCATAACAAATCCAGTTTTGTCATATGCTTTACTTGGGAAAATATTCTCAATCTCCAGTACTTGGTGCTTGGGTTCTAGGTGTTACTAGTTTTATATTCAGTAAAAACTCTAGACTCGATTGCAGATTCCCAGCAGTTATCTGTCAGGCTTTGTGTTAGGCTCTTAATGTGACTTCAATCCGCTGCCACCAACTGGTTGTATTTTGGATAGTGACTTTTTCTGTTTCTAATCTGAGAGATCAGGGTGAAGAGACAACATTAGGTCACAAGGTATAGATGTTTAGTGGTTCAGATCCCTTTCCTGGTTGTTTATTTAAACTGCAAACTTATAATACTGTTGGTACAGAAACCTGTCCTCAAGAAGAGGAAAGCTAATAGGGAAGATTTGTTCTGTTGCAGAACAGCAAATAGAGCTGGAAAGGAAAACACTTCCATTTCTCCAAATGTGCACCAATACAATGCAATAATTATAGCATTTTTACATTGCTTATTGCTCTTGCCTTTTGAAATCACCTTCCTTACTGGAATTACAGCTGCAGCAGAGGCTGTTCTGTGAGCTAAGTGGTAGTAGGCAATATTCACAGCCTGAGATTAGGGACCAGAGAATCTAGTCACTTTTTCCCAAGACTCTTAAAACTACATCAGGAGATTAACTGGGAAAATGAGAATGATTTCCAAACTTGGGACTGTTGGGACTTAACATAGGTAAGAGAGATTCTGGAATCCCATTTTCCATTGGCAGAGTGATAGGAGCACGTATGTGTTGTTTCCTTGTCATTTTTTCTTAACTTGATATTCCACTCTTCTCTTTTCAGACCTCTGCCAAGCTGGTGAACCAGGCAGCCCTTGCCTGTTGCATTGGCATCATGGGGAATCTGTGTGCAGATGTAGTCATTCGAAGGCAGATGGCCGAGTGCAAAGAGTGCTGGCAAGCGTGCTTAAAGCTTGTGGTAAAGAAACTTGATGGCTTCCTAGAATAGTGTTATCAGCCCTATCTCTTGTGGAAATGGTACTTCTGTGATCATGTTTGTCTTTCTCCCCTAATAGCTCTGAACCCTTGACTGAGATCTTTCAAATCTATGAGCTGGATTAAGGTCTCAGAAGTTGTGTCAGTAGATGATGGGGCGTGGGGAGAGTGAGTGATCCCTTATTGTGAGTGGCCCCTTTCAGGGTAAGGATGTGGTATGAACTCAGTCCTCTGAAACTGAAGAGTTCAGAAGGTGGGAAAGGACCTTGTTACCTGCTTAAACATCACAAGTTTGGAGTGTGGAGGTTTAGATACCAAAGGGAAACAAACAGAAGAATGAATCTGTATCAAAAAGCTGTTATTAGCTCTGGTGCTCACAGGACTCGTTCTTCCTTCTGAGTGCTCCCTCAGTCCTCCCCTGATGCACCATATAAGTAAGCACACAGAAGACTGAGGAAGTGCATATTTGGATCCTCTGAATTGATTGTGCTCTTCTCTCCTTTGTCCCCAGGATGAATACTTTGATGTCAGCACATCCAAATACCAGGAGTGTTTGTTTGCAGTTCTGGGCCTCATGATGAATTTACTGCTTGAATCAAATGTGATTATCCAGGTATACGAGATCTGTGAATATTCTTTAGGCTGCCAACCTTGGATTTTGCTGGTGTTCAGTTAATTCTTCATTTTTATTGGTGTTTAAGGTTATCATTAAGGGTAGTGGACAAGTAAGGTGATAAGTGAAAAGATGTACAAAATTACTTCCCTTTCCCTCTCCCAGTTATGAGAAAAATACAGTGTAAAGTACATACCTTTTCATAGTAGTATAAATGTTTTGTTCTGCATCAGTCTCCAATTATACAATATATGTAAATGCTTGGCACATTCCAAAGTTATTTAAAACTAAGGATTCCATCAAGAAGGAAGAAATTCTTCTGTTACGTGTGGGTGCTGAAGTGTTAGTAACTTATTGCCATGTGTGCCCTGATCTCCACTGGATTCTTTGTTGTAGAGTACTTTGTCTATTAACCTGTTTCTGCTCTAACACTTCCCAGCAATCAGCCAGAGCTGAAGTTTTCATGTTGTTGTTTCAGTACTTTGCTGTGGACATAAGCGGCAGGTGCATGTCTCTCCTCAGGGATAAAGATGGAAGGATTGTCACAGTAAGTGGGATATCTACGGACTAACAAAAGATTGTGTTAGCTGACCTGACCTGAACACTTCAGTGCAAACTCCTGCCCTGCTTTGAAGCCTAAACCAATAATTATTATTAGTAAAGAAGCAATACTTCGCTTATATTTGTCAGGTTTTTATATGGTTTGATGCAAGAGGTTCTCATTGTTCTCTTGAAATCTACATGATAGAAGCTCTTACAAATAATTTCATCCTTAGGATGGTTTTCAATATAAAACCTCTTAAGAAAAAATAATAAATCTAGAAGCAAAGAAGCAAGAACAATTTGGGTGTTCAGCAGCTGTTTAATTTCACAGTTCCTGTATGTGAATCATACTTAGGAGATTGTACTCCTGTTAATGGTGTGTCACTCCCACAGACAGCAGTTATTCAAGGCAGATAGGTAGGAGCAGATGGGAACTCAGAGGCCGTTCACCTCTCTGAATTCACATGAATTGTTCTGATCTGCTTTACTTGACTCAGTACCAGCAGTGGTGGGCTGATTTCTGCTAGGATTTTTCTAAGTAAATAAACTTAGAGGGAGTTGCCCTGATGTCAGTTTGGTCTCATCTCTTTCTACACTGAGTCTCTAAAAGCTGTGCTGTGTGCAGTTTCCAGTAAACAATAAAAAAGCCATGTCCTGAAGATGTTCTTTGTTATACTGCTGTAAATTTCTCTTTTATGGCTTTAATTACTTTGGGTTTATTCTGCAAAGCCAAGATAAGTTGAAAACTCCTGCAAGTTGTCTGGACAAATAAACTTTGTGGGTTTTTAACTTCTCTCACATTGTTTTCTAATTAAGAGAGCCATTGGAGTGCTAAGTCGTATCCTGCCAGCATCCTCCTCGGCGGTAGAAGAAGTAGTGAAAGGAGGGGTGGTGAAGAAAATCATCAAATTCTTGAAAGTAAATGAATTTAACAAAATTCACTTTATTTCTGCTTGTATTGTCCCTTAAGAAAGCCATAGTTGCCCCTGTGCTTAGCTTGTTTTCCCTATGAGAAGGACCTGTGCAGACACTCTGGCTTCATTTGTCTGTGTCTGTGCTGTCCATTGTAACAGTGCTCTGAAATTCAAGAGTCTATTACTGCAGGGCCCAGATAGAGGACTGAAGCTTACAATTGGTGTGATATGATTTGGACCACTGAAAAGCTATGGAGCTCTTTCCACTGATTATCTGTGAGCACTGAACCAAGCTTAGGAGCAGGAAAGAAGTGGTTCTTGTGTCCTTTTCAGCCTGTGTTCATCTTGAGATACATACTCTGCAAAGGTCTTAATTTAGTATTTGGGCTTAGGCCTAAGCTATTCTGTAACCTTGAGCAAGTTGGGGTATGAACTGTATGTTTGTTAACATATGCTTTAAACAAATCTAGGCTGGAGGACAGACTACATGTAATTATGGTATAAAGACCCTTTCCATCTGCACCAGAAGTAATAAGCAAGCTCAAGAAGATCTCGTGAAGTCAGATAAAGGTAAGTGACTAAGCAGAAGCTGGATGCAGATATGTAATCTCAATATTGACCAATTACTTTCTTCTTTTCTAGAATGGAACTGAACACTGGCGTTTAATCTGGCAAGACTTTAGCCATGTTATCTGACCTCCTGAAACAGTGCTTAATGATCCTTAGCTCTGTATATGGATGGAAATAGGCACATCAGATAATGAGCCCAAGTTAGAGAAACTGTGCTTTACTTGAGTGAAATGGCTTGGTATGCTTTGTCAGGGCCAGAAGTATACAGATTTTGAAAGAAAGTGCTTTTAAAATGTAACTGAATTGGGTTGTATTTCCCAAAGCTAGTGGCTAAACTAGAAAACTTAATTTAGACTTGTGATTTGCAGAGGTTGAGGCTGTTTATATTTTCCTTCAATTTACATGTGGATATTTAGCCTGGTATTAAAAGGAAATGGATATGGAGACAGAGTGACGATATCAGGCCAGGTGTCTTAGGGTATTTTTGAGTATATTCACTCTAGTCATGCGGTGTAACACTACTTGGATTGCTTTACAATGCAGGTTCAATTAATGCTAATGTGACTACAACAGAGAATACTTAAGTTTTATCTAAATGGTTGAACCTGTCAAGAAACTGTCAGCTCATGTAGTTCAACTTGAACCCTAAGGATTTCCACTCATTAAAAGCCTCTCAGAGCATCATCTTCCTATTGTACACCCCATATTAGTTTCACTGTCATCTGTAAATGGAGCTTTCATTTCCACAAATTAGCAATAACACTTCACTCTAATTCTTTCTGCCAAAACTCTGGGTATTAATCTTGTGAGAAGTCACAATTTCTTATTTTTTTCATCTCTGTTTGCCAACCCAGACTTTGCCCTGTTGCTAGGAGCCTGATGGAATTGAGCTATAGTCCCACGACATAAGATTGCATTCCAGATGGGCTGCTTAGTTCAGGTTATTCACCAGCCACTGTTGCTGTCTGGAGCAGCAGTGCCTTTTCAGAAGATGATGTTGCAGAAAAAGGTGGGATGTGATCTGGGAGAACAGATGGGACCA
Source organism: Coracopsis vasa (assembly GCA_026283785.1). Lineage (NCBI taxonomy): Eukaryota > Metazoa > Chordata > Aves > Psittaciformes > Psittacidae > Coracopsis > Coracopsis vasa. The sequence goes on from JANHGB010008434.1 coordinate 13,237, forward strand.
TGAAAGAAAACCAAAGCAAACTTATGTAGCCCCCAAGGAGACTCCATGCATGTGGAAGCCATGGCTGTAATTTATTTAGAGAGTGGTCTACCTAAATGTTGCCAGGTTCTGTGGCCTGAGACGTTGCTGCTGCTTACAGTTGCCAGCAAGAGCTATGCAATTCTGTGCCAGTATAGACGATATATTCTGCTGCTATATGTTAGTATAGGTTGCAGAAGTAGATAAGCTGAGCTGCTTATTAAAGTCCTTGCTCCTCCAGGTTTTCCAGAAAGACACCCAACACAGAACAGTGCTCTCTCCCTAGGAGTTTAGATAAAGACAGGAGAAAGTATCAGTGGTACTCAAACAAATCTGTATGCATTCTGTACAATTAATATCTCTTTCTCCCAGGGTTCAGTGTGCTGCTGAAGCTCTTGGACTCAGAGAATGAAATGATTATAGGAAATGCTGCACTCTGCCTTGGCCAGTGCCTTGTAGTTCCTGGAGCAGCAACATCCTTACTGAATTCCAGCATTGTGATGATCTTGTTGAAACATGCTGGTGGCGATGCTAGAAGAACTTCAGTGCAGGAGAATGCAGCAATTGCTCTGGGGAAGCTTTGTGTTGCTGAACCAAGGTACTGTAAAAAAGATTGTGCTTCTACACCATCTGTTTGTTAGCAGATGATAATTCTTGACCTGCGTAAGTCGATTCTATTTGTAGAGCAAGCAGGTACAGGACAGATCATTAGTTTACATAAATACTCCATGAAATCTATTATCCTCCAGCTAGAGTTGCCACTTGTGGTACTATCCCCACAGTTCTGTTCATGTTCCTCTTTAACATGTTTCAAGGAGAATTGCTTTCTGGTATTACCTGTGCTGGAAGAATGGAAAGAGGAGGAGTAATGTTGTACCTTTGTAGAGGTCAGAGCAATAACAAGAGCAAAACAAAAGTATAAATGTCAGCAAAGAATGTCTGCTGCTGCCAGCCAAGGGTATGCCAACCTCTAGCTAGCTGCAAACTGTCAGCTGGATCTTGAACTGCATTCCAGACACAGGAACTGAACTCAGCTTGTTAATATGCATCCTGAACCATTGCAGAAAGCAAGGGGTAATGCTTAGTGTCCAAAAGTTTCAACATCTCACTTCTGCTGGAGGTCACAAATGAGCAATAGAGAAATTATCTGCTCTGAGAGTCATAAAACACTGCAGAGATACTTTCTTAGGCTGGTTTTGGGGTTTTTTTTATTTGCAATGCCATAAATTTGGATGATTGTCAAGGATTATTTAGGACTTTCATTTTCCTTTTTTTAGGGAACTGTGATCTAGAAACTTTCTGATGCTACTTTAGAAGTAACTTATCGAAGGTAGCATTGAACATCCTTGACAATTTGGGCATGGGTTGTATAGCAGAGGACTGGAAGCTGAAAACTTTCATTGTTGGTCATCTTACATTCCCCCAGCAATCTTTCTGTTGTCTTTTCAGGCATATTTTTCAACTGCGGAAACTCAATGGTTTGACCATCCTGAACTCCTCTATGAAATACGTGCATAGCATCTGAAGTTTTCAAGAGAGCTTCAAAATGTGCTGTTAATATCATTTGCTGTTGAGTATTGTAGTTTTCTCTTTAATAAAGCTAACTCAAAGTGCATCGACTTCTCAGTCCCTTTTTAAAGTGATCCTCCACAGAAGCCAGTCAAACAGTATCAATGTGTCAGGAGAAAGAAGTTAATTTGTTATCTAGGCCAGCAACTAAAATAACAGCTTGCAACAAGCTTATCTTTGATTTACTAAATAATGTTGCCTGTTCTTACAGGTGAGTTCCTTGCTGGTTAATCACTGACCAAGGCCTTGTCTAATCTCCTTTACAGTTTGGGTCCAGTACCCAGTGTATTAGAAGAAAAGAGACATAAATTGTGAGTTGTGACTTTGAAGAATTCTGTGTTTCCACCATATGCTGTTATGGTGATTAGATTATGATTTAGTGTCACACATGCAGTATCACCTCACACTTGGTTTAGACCTTAAACCTCACACTTAATTGCTTAAATAAGTTGGTCTTAATTTTGCTAAGTGCTCAATCTTAGCAATAACTTACAACAGTGAGGTTTGTGTATGAATTATGGGCTGTTTATTTTAGTAGTCTTATACTTGCTATCTGTGTTAATTTAACGGTATCCCTTTGTCCTGTCTTTCTGTGTGGAGTTTCCTGACCTTAAGTACTTTCTCATGGCTCCTTATGTTCATCTCTGATCTCCTCTGTAGCTAAAGTATTGCTGGAGGAAGTCTGTCAAATACAACAAATAGTCTCTTCACAAATCAACAGATGCACATAGACACCAAGCTATACTGAAAACTTGGAGAACTTAGGTTAGACGGGGATTTTGGCCTTGGTTTTGAACACAGGAAACAAAGAATGTATTACCTTTATAAGGAAGGTTACAGGCCAGTCATGTTTGGCTTTAAAATGGGTCTTCAGTTTGCCTCTTTGACTCCTGTGGGTGTCTACCCTGTATGTAATCTTGTCCTTCAGAACAGTGCCTGACAAGTTACATATCATCTCCTTTTCAAAACAGCAGCTGAATCATCTTCCCACTTCAGAAGGAAATTCTCTTGCACCTGGTTTTATTCCCCTCACAGAGAAAAGCACACAATTGATAATCTCACTTTCATTTTTTAAGCTCCTACTGTTAAGTTACAGCCTGCCCAGGCAAATACGTAACAACTACTGTGTGTAGGATTCAAGTCCAAATAGGCATTAGGCTCTAAACCTGACAAACAACAAGCATTGTCTTAAGGAAAAGAAAGTTATGGAATCTTGCATTTGCAGAGGGAGGATGTCAGAGGGGAATGGCAGGTGTAATGTGTCACCAGAAAATTACAGGAGAGTCGAAATCATCCTTAAAAGCCTAAAAGCTAAAGATAATTCTTGGGTTTGACTGACAAGCTGGGGTTTGCTTAATGGAACCTTTCACGTACCAGTTGCTATCGTCCCTAGAAGAACTGCACACAGTACTCAAAAGTAGCAATTTAACTCTTTCTGCAGAGATAAAGAGTTGCCTGACATGGGCAACCTCTCATATTTTCAATCACGTTTGCTATCTTTGCCATGCACGTGAATGCACTGTCTTGTTTAGTGAAAAATTGACTCCAATTGGTGCAGGTTTCTTTTTTTTAGCAGATTATTGGTTGCTGTCTGGCCTAAGCTCTTATAAAGTAACCCAACACTGCCCTCCCAAAACAAACACAGCAAATGCCCATGGCTAAGAGGCAGCAGTGACTCCTTAGCAAGCCACTTCCTGTCTTAATATATTGTTATTGGGATGACTCCAGAGCTGCTTCACAAGATGCAGCAAAAATTCCCCACCTTTATTCTGATTGCAGCTGGACTATTGGATTTAGCTGGTGAGTGATGCATTTTGTTCTAATCTCAGTTGCTGTCTTTCTGCCTTCTTCTGTTATCAGTGGGTAGAAAAACTATGCTACATATTGTGCCATCAGTGTTGGGTGTGTAACAACAAGATGAAGGAACAGCTTCCCTCTGTGCAGCTGTGCTATAAAGGCTCAAGGTTTAGTTTAAGTAAGTGGTTTGTGTTGTGGGAGTATTAGCAGCCCCAGATCAGGACAGAGCTGTGCTATTTAGCTGAGCTGAGAGTCCATTCCCCAGAGTATATATTGTGTCTTTCAGGTGAGGGAAAGCAAAGGAAAGAGAGGGTCACTTTTCCCAGAGTAGGATCAAACTCGTGCCTGCTGAAGCCTTGCTCAGAATATACTTTTCCAGGCACTGCTGTTCATCACATTAAGTGTGGGTGCCCCTCTTCACCATGCAGTAACATGTCATTCTGCCTTTTCTTTGGGAAAAGCTTAAATACAAAACCGCTTTTTAGCTTTTAGATACATGTATTTTCTGGCAGATGCCTAAGGGAAAATGCGTGAAGATTTTAGAGAGGAAAGTAGATTCACATTTTAGTCCTTGGTTTGGAAAGCATACTTGGAAATGGCAACCTTCTGAATGTGAAGAGAGGAAAGTAAGTAAACTATATAGATAGTACCCTTTTAAACCACAGGTCTGCCTCTTTAAATTACACGGTCTCTGCTTTTGCTTTGAGAAGTGAAAAGTAGAGAAGTTACTATGTTCTGTCTGCTCTATGTCACTTCCACAAAACAAAACAGCTTTTTCCTGGTGGTCACCAGTATTCATCAGGACTGGGGTACTGGGGGAGGAAGAGTGGTTAACGAGAGCCACCTGAGTGAGCTCATTCATGTATATATTAATATTTCTTTGCCTGTCCTCAGGCAGCCTGAGGGGTTTCATTCTCATTGCATTTTCAGTTGTCATTGATATCTTTGTGCAATTAAGACAAAGGGTTCTTCTCTGGCTGGTTAATGCTTTATAAGGATGGCAGAAATATGAAATGTCATCCTTCATATGACGCTGAATGTAAACAGCAGAGGATCAGACTTATAACAGCTGGCTATAAGAATGGCAGTGCCAGAGCTGCCCGTCCTCCCTCCTGTATGGCTCTGAACAGAGCCAGTGGCCACTTAACTTTCTGCTTCCCTCCTGCTCAGCCTGTTGTAAAGTGCTGCTGCAAGCTGTTAGAAGTTCATGTACAGCTGACAGGCAAAGGGCTTGTTTCCTGTTTGCTAGGTGCCTCCAGGAATGAGCATCGTGTCAGTGAAGTATTTGGCCTGAGCCTTCCCGGAGAAGCCCAACCAAGAGCTGGGAGCATCCCAGGGTCCAGCAAAGTGTTTTCCACTACAGAAGATAACTTAGATGAGGCAACCTTCAATTTTCAGAGCCCAGCAGTTGAGCCAACCAATGAAGTGACAGCTGACTTCATTCCTGCCCATGCAGAGCCAGCTGCAAAAAGAGCAGACGCGCTGTCCAGGGAGCTGGTTAGAAACTTGGGAGAGCCTGAGCAACCGCATACAGAAGCAGCAGCTTCAGAACTCCAGGATGGACATGGATTTCCTAGCAAGCTCCTGAGTAGCATAAGCATCCCTGTCTCCACACAAGGGCCACAGGCTACCCCACATCTGGAACAGCCAGACAGGTCACTGCAAGGAAAACTGGAAAATACTACTGAGGCTGGTTGCAATCCTACCAGCTCTAGCACTGGGCTCCCCCAGCCCTTTCTCAGTGGGCGGACACATCAGGACTCTCCCAAGTTTACAGCTGCCTCTTCCATTCGTGTTATGAAGCAGACGGAGGTGCTAAGTCCTAAAACGTCTCTTCTGACTTCAACAGTAAATTTTTATCCTCCAAGAAAGGAAATGGCGACATCCCCATTTCCCACCGGAGTTAAGATTGCTCTTGAAAGTGCAAGGGTGCATTGGTTACCAACGGGAACGCCTCCCGCTAGCAAAAGGCCAAGAGACACAAATCCACAAGTCCAGCCTGACAGCAAAGCTGGTGTGACACCTGCATACCTGAAGAAGACTCAGAGTATGAATGCGGAAGCTACAACTTCTGCATCCCTACAAAAGCCAGCTTTGGGGGACCTTGATGCTGTCTATTCCAGAATGACACAGACAAGTGCTATTCAGTTTCCCCCTATTTTATCTCCAAAGCAAGAAACAGCAGGTAGTAAAGCCAGAAACTCAACAACAGCTGTAATAAATGGTTCTGGACACCCAACCCAGTTGCCTGCTCTTCAGACACGAGGCACCATATCTTCATCTTCATTACTGATGCACCTGGAAGCTGTAGTTGATGATGACTTACTTCCATCTCCATTTCAAGGGCCCATTAGCACAACTGATAGACAACAGCCCCACTCTTTGTCCCTGACTCTCAACTGCACTAAACATGTTTCCCAAAAAACCAACAGGAGCTCTCAAGAAATTGCAGTTCCAGTCTTGCAAAGAGAAACTGATCATCAGCCAGTGACAAGTAAACCTGAACAATCCAGATCTCCTGAGAGCCCACAGGCGTCTGCTAATTCATTCTCATTAAGTCAGTCATGGATTTCCACATTAAAGCTTTCCCAAACTACTAAAAAGCCAAAAGTAGTAACATCTGCACCCTTTCCAGGTACACCTACCTTTGCAAATGCAGCCCTTCAACCTGTAAGCACTTCTAATGCTGTTCATGCAAGGCTTCAGTCGCCTCGTACATCTTTTCCTACTTATGTTGGATTGCAGCTAATGGGCATACCCAGCTCTGCTGAGAAAGAACTCCACAGAACAACTTCATCCATGTCTACTGGTTCTGGGTCTCAGCTTCAAGGCATTTCTGCCCGTCCTGTATCTCAGGAAGCCTTCCCTGTGATGCTGCAGATGAGCACAGTGGAAGACTCCAAAAGAAAGAAGAGTCTCTCACTGCAGCTAGGTAAAACTGGTTCTCCCCCAGTGACACAAGCCATCCCAGTCCCCAGTCCCTCTGGACTGCATGACAACAGGAACCAGAAAGCTGCTCTTCACAGCTTTGCCCCTCCAGCTTCCCAGATCCAGCAAGCTGCCAGCGTGGCACCTTTTGCTTCAGAACTGTCCTCGTTCTATGCACAGGGCAGCCAGTCCAAATCAACAACAGCAGATCCAGAACCAGTGGTGCCGAGTGTTCCTGGTGAGATCCCAGTGTATCTGACACAAGCAGCAGCAGGGCAGCAGTTCAGTATGTCACATGAGGCAGCTACCAAAAACCTCAGTGCTTTTAGAGATGATCAACTTAGAATGCTGCCATCATCCCCATACTTGTCTTTTCTGCTTAAAAGTAGTAATGGCATGATATGCCTTCAGCCCATGCAAGATACCCCTTTACCTACACAACTCTCAAATACTAGTGTTGGGAGGTTGCTTTCCATTCAGCAAATCCTGGCAGCATCAAATTCTTCAGTGCTGAACCTTGCAAACTTACAGTATCTGAGTCCTTCTAGCTTAATTCTGGTTAAGCCTGTGTTTATCCTTTTGCCCACTGACAGACCAGATTTTCATCTGGTGCCCTCTCCTGATGGTGAAGATGGCCACAAACCTGCCCTCTTGTTCACAAACAAGCAAGATGTGAATTTGGGTACCCCTGAAAGCAGCCATGATATCCCAATGAAAACTAGTTCTTCTTATCCCACTAGCAAGCCTTTGAGGCCTGAAACTAATCTCTTCACTCCATCTAGCCAACAAAGAGAGAAAACAAAAGTAACTTCTCAGCCAGCACTAACTTATCCTAATTATACAGCCACCACTAGTTTGTTTCAAGCTGTTACCTCAGCATCAAATCCTTTGCTTGACCCACAGATGAGAAGCAGCACTACAGTGCAGGCTACGCATCCACACAGGCTGCCTGAAGAAATGCAGGTACCTGCTTCCAGTGCCCAGGAGACCAAGGGAACTGATTTGCTTTTACATAATGGTAAGTTAGCAGAGCCTTTTACCTCCACTGCACCACCAGGACTTGTGTCTGCACAGCATAGCCCCCATATTTCCCCTGAAGTATTTTTCACTGCTGAAAAGCCACATCCTTCTTCTGTAATTGCTTTACTGTCAGCAAAAGGACGCCCTGATTTTCAAATACTTACCCAACCTCCCCTTACTATTACAGGGACTGTAGATCAGGTTCAGCACAGTAAGAAAGTACTGCTGCAAACTGCTGGCCATCACCAAGGCTTAGTGACCACATCTTCCTCTATCCATCCACAGTGCTTGGAGTGTTTGACCTTGCGCTCAGCTCGAACCACGAAAAACCCATTAAAGATGTCTACAGGCATCATGCCTTTGCAGTCTGTGTTGCAAAGCCTCCTAAGTACTGAGTCACTCCAAGGGCTTCCATCACAAGCTCAGTTTCCACCCAGCACATCGTCAGCTCTCTCAACGCTTCCAGCTGGGAATGGTCACAGAAGTTCAGCAGTGGGTAGCACTTCAGGAGGAGTCACTGTGCGTACTGAAGCAGCACAAACCTACACCACTTCTGTAAAACCTGACCTTACTAAACGTTTGCAATTTACTCCCATTGTGCCTAAGCCCTTTCTAATGACAGAGAGACCACCAATGGCACCAGAGCATACTCCATATTCAACAAAGCTACAAACAAAACCAACACTTTCTGGGAAACTTCTGGCTACAGTTACCCATCCAAGGATGTATGCCAACTCTCCTGCAAGCCCTCCTTCACCTGTGTCTGCATATGTTCCCCTGCTATCAGCCATGAAACGTGACCAAATCCATGGAGCCCCTACTAAATTGGCCAACATAGGAGAAAATACAAAGGCAACAGAAATCACCACACATGCAAGAAAAATAGGAACTGGTAAACTCTTGGGAACAAGTGTGTCTCTGTCAGCCATGTTTAACACAAGGGCACAGCAACTCCCCACAGCAGTTCTTGGGAATAAGGTAGTTTTAACTCAAGTGCAACCATCCATATCTGAAGGATCTACTGCTGCTCTTAAGAGACAGCCTAAATTGACACAGACCACATCACAGCCTCCATTAGCAATGACTTCTCTCTCTGTATCTAAGGGTGATCATAGCACCTCTTCACTTGTGCACAAAACCGTGATTCACCTGCCAACATCAACTATTCAATCTGATCCAATCATGGTGCTGCCTGCAATTGCCAGAGTGAACAAATCAGCTGTGGTCTCTACATCAATGGGGAAGAGTGAGGACATGTTAGTGAAAGGACATGCAGCCACCACTAGTCAGCTGCCCACTCAGGCACCCCTGTCTTCATCACATCAGGCATCACCAAGACACCCTCTGGAGAAGGTATCACTGGAAGATAACATTGAGCATGAGATTGGTCACTCCAGCCCTGGGCCATCTACAACAAAAACGTTTTCTGTCTCTGCTAATAAGCTTGTGAACAAGGTTGTTAACCAGTCAGCTGTCTTCAATCAAGTAACTGATGATGCTGCTGAGATGCTTTTAGCCAGAGATCTAATCCAGTTCCTTCCAACTGCAGAGAGCCCCTCATATTCTTCACAGAGTTTGGTGGCACTTACTCCACAGGGGAATTCCTTACTGGGTATTGCAAATACTGAACTATCTGAGAGGTTGTTCTTGAACACAGAGGCAGAGGAGATGGTCAGAACTGAAGTAACAGAAGAAGCAGCTGAAGGCTTAGTAACTGTTCTAACACTGCTGCATCCGGAGCCTGGTGCACTGCTGAGTGAATCACATCAGAGGAGTGTTCTGCAGCCAGATGCCACCATTTTGAATGGGTAATTATCTCTGTGTAGTTGCTCTTGTGTATTTATGCTGTGATTTAAAGAGAGGGAGAATACCCAAATTGCTCCAGGGGCTTAGTAACATGGGTACTCTGTACCGTGGGTTTAGAAACACTTTGCTGAGCAATGACTGCATCAGAACAACAAACAAAAGTCTTTTCACATTGTGGATATTAATACTGTCCTTCAGACCTAGTTTTCTTTCTCACAATAGCCTTCAGCCCTCTGCCTTTTCTCCCCAAAACAATCTACATACAGTTTTGCAAGTGGGAACATTTGATGTTGCTCAAGTGATCAAATGCACTGGCAAAGAAGGTAGAAATTCCCACACAGTGAAATCCCAGGTTCCCCTCATTTAAAAGGATTTGACTGTGCAGAGGCGGGAGGTGGTTCTGACCATGGGAGGCTGTCATGCCAGGGTCTACATGTGGCTCATTTGCTTCAACTTACTGTTTCGTTTCACTGAGGAAACTCACCCTAACGCTGGTTTATTCCTAACAGGCTGTGGAGCCTAGCTGGGCCTCAGCTTTTTTTCCCTGTTTCCCTAAAGCCTTGCAGTTGTGAGTGATGATGTCTGCGGCTCCGGTAACTACACCGTGCAGATGAGCTTGCACCCTGTTGCAGAAGCAGGCCCTGAAACTGATGCGTTGGTGCCTTCCCAAGAGACTTTCCTGGCTTTAATCACTGTGCAGAGCAACAGCAGCCAGCCCGTGCTCCAGATCCGGTCATGCTGTGTGACACCCTCTACCAGCCCAAAGGGACCAGGCGCAATCTGCTGCTTGTTCCACAGGTCAGACATGGAGCTGCAGGGCTGGGCATAGCTTTGCACGTGTCCTTGGAACTGGGCTGGGAATGGGCTGATCCTTAAAGGACACTCTCTGTTGCATCCTATGGCTGCAGTCTGGTCTCTTTAGAGTTCAGAGTAAGCTCAAAGCAGTAAGAATGAATCTGAGACTACTCTGCTCCCTTAACTGTCTTGTACTTAATGCCAAGGGCTTGACAGGACAAAGAACCCTCAGGGAAAAAGTCCTCTCATTACCTTTTGATGTATGTAAATAAGCCATTCTGCTTCTCCATGCTATGCTGTCACAAATACCAGCATCCTCCTTACACCTCCTGCTAGGGGACAGCACAGCCTAGGAGCAGAGCAGCCCAAAGGTGGGAGGCAGTGTTCCCCACAGGCCTCCATTTCTCCACCAGCATTTCACAGCTATTCATGCCTAACATGTCTGGGTTGAGCAAAAGGAAATCAGAGGATTCATTAGTTAATATTTGTAAAGCTACTGGGGCATGAAATGTGCGTTAGAAATGCTATGCATTATTGTCATCAGAAAAAGAGCTTTCTGATTTGCCCATATTAGCTATAGCAGGAAATCACCTCTGCAATGTTTCTGAATTTGTCTAGGTTGGGTAATGATTATCACCCTACAGCAGCCATTTTAATGATTGCAGCAAAGTCAGCCTGCAAGAAACAATTCTGCTGCTCTAGGACTATGGTCTCCAGAGCAGGGACAGGGACAGCTTCCTTGCTTTTAGTTGAGGACAGCTTGAATTTGCAACTGTTTGCCATTTGTCCTTGCCAGGTTGTCATTTGAATGCAGACACATCCAGTTACTGCAGAGCAGTAAATCCAGAGCTGCTAGCTTCACCATCCAGCTGTTCCAGATGCTGAATCACTCAGTGGCCTATCTGCACTGTGAGCTTAATGTCTGTCTGCACGGCACAGGATGTGAACAGGTACGTAGGACAGGTCCATTCTCATGGGGCTAAAGAACTTTTGGGAAGATTTGGTGCTTCCAGCAAGTACAGTCCATTCAGTAAAGAATCTTGATGGTAATTTATAGAAATCCACCTTCTTCCATTTCATACAGTTCTTTCTCAGTCATCTCCTGCATACTCCCTGTTTCCTAAAGCCTCAGATGAATTTCTACTCTCAATTAAGCTGACTGAGCTCACAGTGATTTATTTTCAGTTTACACACAATCAGCATAACAAGCATATAAACAAATAAGCAAGTAGCAACCTTATAGGAGACTCACAAGGAAAAGGCTCAGCAGATCTATATAATTTTGAGTTGTAGAATTATGTGAAAGGCCTCAATTGTCCTGGGTCTTGGATATGGAAGATGAATAGACATTTACATATGGGTTGGTTCAAGCATTAGGCAACTCACTTTTTGAAGTGATAGCAAAGCTGGACAAAGACAGCCTGAGGAGGCCTGCTCCAGTCAGCACTGTGGTTGCTATGGACTGTGCACAGTCCCTGGTGCAGCAGGTTCTGCTCAGGCACTGGCAGTAAGTACCCTGAGATGTTTTTCATATGTCTTTCCCAGGACTGCTTTGAAAGTGTGGAGCCGCTTCTCCAGCCAAGTGACAGGAACAGCTATGGAAACCTGCACAACCTGATCTCATTGGGCCCAGTTTTGCAAATGAAAGACAGGTTTCTATATAAACCTGTGGAAGGTGGGTCTCCTGGTTTTTCCTTGTCTCTCTTCATATCTTTCTGCAGAAGTTTCTATTTGACTTTTCCTGCTGTAAGAAAACCAGCACACTTTGAACAAGTTTATTGACAGCCATCTCGTATGACTAGATTACATCCCAACAACTCCTCACCTTTGTTTTGACCTTCCTAAATCCCAAACATGACGGTTAATCAGTATCAGGTCCAATAGACTTTCAGACAGGAGACACAGTCAAATGCAGCCTCTGCAGGAAACGGAGATTTAGAAGGAGGAGAGAGGAAAAAAATAAGGCAGAATGTCCTCTAGCTGAAAAGAATTTTCCTGCATGTTATAGTACTTTGGTGGGACATGTAGACTGAGGATGAGGAATGTCATTAAAATAAATGAGAGATGCTAACTCTTTCCATCGAGTGACTGGGTTTTAGGTGAGGTGCAGTGAGATGGGAGGAGTCAAGGTATAGAGAGACCTCCTTTTAAACATTTTTTCTGTAAGTTTTGCAGCTTTCAGAATGGAAGAGCAATGCAGTCATTTCTGTACTGAGCTTAGGGAGGAGTCCCCATATTTAGAGGCAGTTATCTGGTACAGCAAGAAAAAACCATCCACAAGTAACTGGACAAATCTCTAACTTAGGAACACAAAGCACAGAACGAGGTGGGTCACGAGCCAGGACTGCTTTCTTTTTCCTTTCTGTTCACAGGTGAAATACAGCAGCTAGCTAATGTTGATTAGATGTTGTCCAGCTATTAGAAAGTAGTGATGCTGAACCTGGTACATCATCAGCTTGAGAGACTTCTTAAACCCACTGGCACCATCTCTGAGAGTCACCTAACTTATTGTGTCTTTACTTGTTTATGCAAAGAATATTTACCGCTGGGATCTTATGGCAAAGAACGTAGTGTGTTTGAAAAGGCACTACCCATTCAGACTACTCTGTGGAAATGAATTCAGCCATGCCTGCTTGGCATGCTATAATGACAAATTGGAGTTGAACCTTCTCTTTCTTCTCCCTCCCTCTCTCAACACTGCTCACTGCTTGATTACTTCTTTCTTTATTTCCAGGATCTGATTCTGCAATGCTGGTACCCATTCTGCTGGGATCCCTTACTGGCTTTGCTGTCTTGGGCAGTGCTTTCATAAGCCTTTGGCTGCATCATAGACAGAAAACCAAACACATGCACTATGCAGAGTTTGGAGAAATCCATGGCTTGTGAACCACGAGCAGCTGACTAGTCCTGCAGATCGCACACTGCTGCTACAATGATCAGAAAAGCAACTGATTTTGCTGCTGACCCAGGGAACAAGATAGCCTATCTCAGCTTTAAGCATGTCTCTCCTTCCTATCTTTCTGGAATCACCATCCCTGGAAGTGTTCAAAAACGGTGTAGATGAGGCCCTCAGTGATATGCTTTAGTGGTGGTCTTGGCAGTCCTGGGGCAATGGTTGGATGTGATGATCTTAAAGGGTCTTTTCCAACCTAGTTGATTCTATGATTCTATAAGTAAGGCCACCAAGTACAGAGAAATAATTGTAGTAGTGGTCCAGCCAGAAGGGAGAACAGAGCTTAAAATGCAGTATGTGTCATCACCAGCAGACAGTGTGTTCATAGCAATGGGAAAACAGACAGGGTGCAGGAGAGCCATATAAAATAAAGCACTATGGACTAGAGCCATGCCATCCAGGAGAGTGGATTGTTAGGAAAAATTACAAGCCCCATGTGTATTAATTGGACATGTGGATGAAAATCCAGCTGCTTACCTTTACTGCTTAAGGAGCTGAGTCCCTTTATCCTTTTGCTTTACTCACTGTTACTATTCTCTCGCTTTCAGTGGAAGCAAGTTCCCTCTAACTGCCTGTTAGTAAAATCCACATAGTGGAAGACAGTTAAGAATGCAAAAACGAGTTTATTCCTAAGTCTGAATTTGGGCTGCACAGGGAAATCCAGACCTCGCCATCCTCACATGGGGACTGAGCATCCACACCATGAGTTTTCAGGGCTCACCTTGCGCACAGCACTGTAGGTGCTCCCTAAGAATTGCCCACCAAGTGTGAAGCTGCTTCTGGCCCAGTTACCACCCTCCTGTCACCTCCACTCCCACTTGCTGGCACTCACCTGCAGAGCGCCACTCACCTTTGGAGCCGAGGACAAGCACGATGTGGCACAAGCTTTTCTGAAGCGAATGGCAATGCTGCCATCATCGATGGCCCTCCCCAGCCTCAAAATGCACAATGATGCAGGTTGAGATGGTCAGCAAGGGCTGAGGCCTTGCCTGCACTCAGAAACCCTGCCCCAATTTGCTCTGTGCACCACTCAGTCCGATTGCACACCCCCTGTACCCCCAACTCTGCCTGTAACAGCTCGCACATCCCCTCCCTTGCCCTGTGAATCAGTGTAAACCACTCCGACAGCAGCACCACCCCACCACCAAACGCGTCTCTGGAAACCGCCACTGGATACCCCAGAGCTTCCCCTTGCAACCAGCCAGGACCAGCACACAGGAAAAAATACCAGTGGCTGCTGAGGGTTAAAATCGCGTGTGCACTGGAGTTGTGTCGCATCACTTAAAGCAGACTTGGGCAGGAAAGTAGCCAAATGGACAAGAGACGTTTGGAGAAAGCGCTTTATTGGGTACCCGCGGCACTGAATAGCTGAGAAAAGGGCAGTGACAGAACTGTGCAGGACACAAAGGAGGAGCAGGAACTGCCAGGAGCCAGGCACCCGCTCCAGAGGCGCAGGCATCATCCCCAAAGGGCCAGGGTGCTCCAGGGGCCCGCAGCCCCGCTGACAGGGAGATCCCTGCCCAGGGACGCCCTCCCCTCGCCCCTTCTTCCCGCGCTGCCGCTCCGCTCCTCTTCTCCGTCTTGCCTCGCGGCTCCTTCCACATCCGAGGGACTTCTCCGCGTTCTCCTCCGCCGGCAGCCGCTGCGGGGACCGGAGGACGCGGTCAGGGCCGAGCAGCCCCCGCTGCTCCCCGCTGCTCCGCCGGGCGGACAGAGACGCGGGCCCGGCCCCGCAGCACACGCTCCCCACCACACTCCCTTCCCTATCCCACCCCACCCCCCCCCCACCCCCGGCAAACACCTCGGCAATCGCCTTTTCTCACCGGAGCGGGGTTCCGGGGCTCCGCCGTCGCTGGAGGCGCGCTCGGAGGCGGCACCCTGGGCACTCGCTGCTGGGCGTGCAAAGCAGCGGCTGGAGGGGGCGGCCCTGGTCCCCAAGGCCCTCGGGGGCTCCCTCTCTCCCGTTCAGGGGCACCCTGACCCGCACCCCGCTGTCGGGGCGGTCACCCCACACAGGCTGCCAGCTGCGCGCTCTGGAGAGTGCGGGGCAGCTCCTGCCCTAGGGGCAGCGGAATCGCTGGAAGCTCTGGCAAGGGCATTTCCCTTCTACTTCTAGGGGCTTGGGCAGAACTTCCCGAGGTGGGTCCCGTCCGTCGGCCCCCCCTCCACCTCGGGAGAAGCTGTCGCTTTAACGCCGAGCAGCTGGTTGCAAACTGGGTGGTGTTTGAGGCGGGCAAGCGCCGCTGGCCACCCTCGATCTGCTCCCATCCCACCCTCCTCGCCGTGCCCTGGTCCGCTCGGTCTCTGCTCTCAGTCCCAGGACTCTGGACAGAGAAAAGCAGGGGTGTTCCTCCGGGGCGGGCGCCCCCCGGTCCACCGGGCGGAGGAGTTGGCGAAGGCTCCCCGGTTCCTTGGCAGCAGCCCCCGGAGGAGAAGGTTAAAAAGAGGCATCCCTCGCGTGTGGAACTGCAAGGCAAGAGCAAGCCAGAGGAGATGCAGCGGGATGAAGAAGGGCCCAGAGAAAGGAACTCTGGGCAAAGGGACGTCCCTGTCACCGGGGCTGCAGTCACACTACAGCATCCTTAGTGCTTTTGGGAGGGTCTTTATGGGTCTGGGGGAGGTACTTGGCTCAGTGCCGTTCCCTGGAGTTTTAGAAGCCATTCCAGTTCTGCCATGAGAAGATCCATCTTCTGAATTGTTGCCCCTGCAAGGTTGGGGTCAGGGACACCCGCCTGCTTACAGGGGGGCCCTCCCAGCACTCCCACTGGGAGCAGGGGACACACAGCCCTCCTTACAGGGCAGTCCCCCTCGCCTCAGCACTCCCAACAAGCCCCACGGAGCCGGAGGCTCCGACCTCAGCCCGAGTTACGGGCGGGCCGTCCTGGCTGCAGCACATCACCAACATCATCATCATCATCATCATGTGCTTCTTCAGGAGCCCAGCGAGCGACCTCGACCCCAAAGAGGGGGAGGTCACCCCAGCCAAAGGTGGGCCTGCGCCCGCTAAAGGGCGAGGGAGGCCTGGTTGCTGTGGGCTGGCTAAAGCAGTCACCCAGGCTCTGCTTAAAGCGGGCTGGGAATGGTCCTGGGGACAGAGGGCTCCACGGATTGGGACTGTGCGTGGAAGCCGGAGAGCTTCTACACGCCAAGGGGCAAATGCTGCGACACGCCCTGACAACAGGGGGTCACGCTGGCAGGTCACCAGCAGGACAGGCAGCCACGCAGGCAGAGACCCAGGTCCTGACTACAGGCAGGTCGCGTTGCCTGCACCACAATTAAGTGGCTTGGCGCCGTCCTTGGAAAGAAGGGGCGAGCCCAGACCGTCCCTCCGCTCGCGGACTCAGAGGGGACCCCGCTGTTACTGCACAGAGCCCTGCTCTCCCTCCTGGGAGGTTTAAGCTAAACTGCAGCGATTTTAACAGGGGCCTAAAGGACAAGCTCACTTACTCACTCACTCACACTGACAAGGACAGACAAACACAAAACAGAACGTCCCAAAAAAGGAGACGGTCTCTGTGCAGCCAATGTCTGGGGAGTCACCCTACTCACGAGCAAGAGAGGAGAGCCTCAGACCATGCCCGGGGCTGCGTGGAAGCCAGAGAGCTTCAACACGCCAAGGGGCAAATGCTGTGACACGCCCTGGCAACAGGGGGTCACGCTTCGCTTGCCACCAGCAGGCAGAAAGCTGCCTGGGCAGAGCAGCTGGCCAGGGAAATGGCCCTCCCCTGCTTACAGGGTGGCCTGGGGGTCCAGAGAGCTCCATTTCCCCCTCGGCTGTGGGGACGGTGGCTCTCACCCTGCTTACAGGGTTGCCACGCTCTCTGGGCAGCCAAACCGTGGGGCATTGTGGCAAAAGGCCAAAGACTCCAGCCATGGTTACAGGGAGATCACCCAGTGCACCACCAGATAAAGGTGTCGGCAGTGCTCTTGTGTTCATCCCGCCGCCCCTCGTCTAGCTCGCCCGTGGTGCTCAGTGGCACCGTTCCACACCATGTTCTTCTTGTCCAGGAGCGGCTGCCAAGGAAGTGGAGGCTCAGTCAAAACCAGGTCCAACCGCCCGGGGGAGTGAGGGACTCCAGCCTCAGAGGAAGGTCCCTGGCAGGTTCCCCCAGCCTCCCACCCTCCCCAGTACTGTCCTCCCTCCTAAACTGCCCCAGGTGCTGAGAGCAGAGAGAAAGAGCCCTAGGGCAGGGCATCCCCAACCACATATCTCAGCCCCATGCCTCTGAAAGGCAGGGGCCAGAGACACCCATTTGATTACAGGGGGTCCCTCCCAACACCTCCTAGCCCAGCAGAGGGGCCACACACAGCCCTCCTTACAGGGCGGTCCCCCTCAGCTCAGCACTCCCAACAACCCCCACGGAGCCCAACTTACAGGCTGGCCATCCTGGCTGCAGCACAACGCCCCATATCCAGGAGCTCCACTTCCCACCCACCCCAGGCTGTGGAGATGGTGGCTCTCACCCTGCTTACAGGGTTGCCCCTCTCTCCGGGAAGGCTACCCACCCATGGGGCAACATGGGAGAAGCAAAGACCCCAGCCCTGGTTACAGGGAGGGCATCCCAAAGGTGACACCCTTGTGTGGCTACAGCCCCGGTGACAGGGAGGTCCCTGTGCCCAAAGTGCCTTTCTCTTTGCTCCTCTTCAGCCTCCTGGGCTTCCCCCGCTCCGCTCCTCTTCAGCTTCCTGGGCTTCCCCCGCTCCGCTCCTCTTCAGCCTCTTGGGCTTCCCTTGCTCCGCTCCTCTTCCCGCTTGCTCTTGCCTCGCAGTGCCGCACGACGGACGCCTCCTCTCTCTGCGCCGCAGGCCGGTGCGAAGGCAGGAGGACGCGGTCAGGGACGAGAGGGACCGGGAGGTCCCCACAGCCCCGCCCGGACCCGCGGGAGCTTTCCCCAGCACCACCGGCCCCGCCGTCCTCCCGCACCTACTCCCGACCCCCTTCCCTCTGTCCCCCGCCCCCTCCCACCCGGTAAATGCTCACCCATCGGCTCCTCTCACGGGATGGGTGCTCCGGGGCTCCCTGCAGGGACGAGGGCGAAGGGCGCTCTGCTGCTCCGGGCCGCTCCAGCTGGAGACTGGATCCTCCGTGGTCCTGCTGCACGCCCTTCGGCGATGCCTGACCGCGCCTCCCGGGACGGCGCGGAGCTCAGCTCGGTCCGCGGTGCTCGCAGACCCCCGACGGCGGTGACCGACCCCCGCCAGCCCGCCCCGCCGAGAGCACGGACCCTTCCCTGATGGCACCGACCCCCTCCCGCCCGAAGCAATTACGGACCCTTCCCCACCAAGACAACGGCATCGGCTCCCATCCATCCTGAGGCAATTACAGACCCTTATCCACCAAGACGACGGCACCGGCTCCCCCCCAGTACCTGAGGCAATCACAGACCCTTTCCCGAAGGCACAGACTCCCCCCCTCCCTGAGGCAATTACGGACCCTTCCCCACCAAGACGACGGCACCGACTCCCCCCCTCCCTGAGGCAATTACGGACCGTTATCCACCAAGACGACGGCACTGGCTCCGACTCCCACCCTGAGGCAATTACGGACCCTTCCCCACCAAGGCGACGGCACCGGCTCCCATCCGTCCTGAGGCAATCACAGACCCCTCCCCGAAGGCACAGACTCTCCCCCACCCTGAGGCAATTACTGAGCCCCCCCTTCAAGGAGACAGCAGCGATCCCCCCCAGCCCGAATCCATTGCAGAACCTTCCCCATCAAGCCGACCGCACCGGCTCCCATCCATCCTGAGGCAATCACAGACCCTTCCCCACCAAGCCGACGGCACCGGCTCCCCCCCCGTACCTCAGGCAATCACAGACCCTTCCCCACCAAGCCGGCGGCACCGGCTCCCTCCCGTCCCGAGGCCATCGCTGCCCTTCCCCCGGCGGCACCGGCTCCCGCCCCGTCCCGCTCCCGTCTGCCTCAGGCGCCCCCTCAGCCCCGCGCGCGACCCCTGAGGTAAACCGCACGCGCCCGCTCTTCCCGCCCAACCGCGAGGCACCCCTGAGGTGAGGGCACGAGCGCGGCGCGTGCAGCATCCCTCGAGCTTCCCGCCCGCGAGGCGGCTACAGCACACACTCCACTCATGTCCCATCGCCCCCTCCTTCGGGCCACAGGGGGTGTCCTTTTAATCCCCTAAAGCCCTGCAGCTGTGAGCGATGGGCACCGCAGAGCACCTGGTGTCAAAGCAAGGGACAGGCGGGACCTGTTTTCCAGACCAGCAGAAAGCACAGGCACTGCCCTAGCACCCGAAGACAACAAACACCGCTCTAGCGAACAGTTACACCCAAGCGCTGGGTTATCTCCTTCCGGAGGAGCAGCTGCATCTCTGCCACCGCCTGACGGCTCAGTGCCTTGTCGCAGGACTGAAAGGTCAGCCTGTAGCAGAAGCTCCTCCGTCCTGTCTCTGACTGCTGGAGACTGTCGATTAACTGGATGGATGTGACCATTTCACACGACACCCGCCTGGCAATGGTGTGAAAAGCAACTTCATCGAACTGTTCCCCATCAGGAATCCAAAAGCTGACATCATGCACATAGGAAGGTGGATAGAGAGAAAAACTCTTAAATAGCCTTAATTCTCCTCTAGGAAATTGATAGAGGAACCTATTGTCTGATGTCCAGAGCATTCGCCAATCACATATTCCACAGATCAGCATGGCTAGGAGGTCAAGATTCAATGAAGCAAAGACAACAACAAATTCACTGCTTACTAGTTCATAATGAGCTGTCCTTATAACTCCTACACAGGAGCCCTCGTCATGGCAGCCTGAAGTATCAGTCTCCACACAGATTAAGTACTGAATTTTACTAAGCTGAGATTCAAAAGCAGCAAAGTCATTTAGCTCAGTTGTTTCAAAGCTCATTGCTTCCTGCAGGTTGATGCTCAGTTTAAAGCTGGAAACAGTCTGGTGAAGAGAATGTATGCTGGTTTTAATGTTATCCACCAACATCTGGATATAGCTTTTCTCTGTACCTCTGTTAACGGCACTTACAAAAACCATCTCATGAAAAACGGGCATGGAGTAAGGAGTGATAAAACACTTCCTGAAAACCAGTCCAGAAATAACATAAAGTGTCTCTGGGAGAAAAGCTCCTCTTTGTATTACTGCCTGAGCATAAGGTAGAAGGGAAGGTCTAAGATAATACTGCTTTGAAATGGGGCATCCCTCTTGTACATCCACCCAGCCATTCTTATCTGCATCCTTGCAAAAACCAACATGGTGAAATGAAACTGCATTCGCCAGTCCATTAGACGTTTCTTCAGTGCTTGGAGTCTCCTCTGGGTTCAGAATGATCCAAAAGATATTTGAGTGACAAACACCACTGAGTTGACCTTGGTGGAGCAGAGAAAGGCAGGAGTCAATGTTTTGTAATGGAAAGGCTTGGTGAAGCTCTGCAGTGAGCTTCTCCTTTAGTGTCCGTACTGGATGATTTGAATTTGGTTCTAGGAAACCCCTGTGAAAAATAAAAGTGTGAATTACACACACCACTAAACATATTTCCTTGAGACACCTTCCTGTGATCATAATTTGAGCCCAGCAATTTACCCAAAACAGTGTTAGATATTAAGGTTTCTAATAATTACCTGAACAAGCCAAGTCTTTCACCAGAAGTGTTGAAACTGTTTTCAGGACAGTGGTGTTTGTCTCCAATCAAGAATTAATTGAACTTTCACCGGTAAAAAAGGAATGAGACTTAACAGTCAGGATCACCACTGCCACTTGGCACAGGCATTACCAAACTACAGCAGTGAATCAAATTTTGATAGACGGGATAGTGTCTGAAGAACACAGTGGTTCACCTAAGAAGTTGGTATTTTTTAATCCTGCTAGCCTTAGTATTGAGGTATTAGCAGACACCAAGTCAGCTCTTGAATGTCTTACATATTATAGTAAAAAAGATTAAAGTTTTCATCTTTATTTGTGCTTTCAGGTATGCAGCAGCTTGCTCCCATTCACAAAGTTGTTATTTGTTCTGTAGACTTATTTTTAAGTAGGCCATAACCACAAGCCAACATGAAGCAGACTTAAAGAAAAAATGGAACAGGAAATTCTGTAAAAAGGAAAGGAGGGAAAGTGAAGCAACTTCATTTTATCTGACACCTACCCTGTCATTCCTACTGAGAGCAGGAGTGCATGTTATTGCCAAACACAAACTAATTATAAAACTTACCTATTGATTTTATCCACGAGTACCTGTGGTACTTGAAAAGAAACTTTTCTGTTTTCCAGTTCTATTTTGCAGCTCATAGGTTTGAAATATGAAAGTGGCATGCTTCGTGTGAAAACGTGGTTTAAAGCACCCTCTACACAGAAAGATTTATCTTGACTCCTGACAATACACAAAAGCAGAGCACAGTCATTGATCACTTCCCATACATAATGTGTCATAAGTAAGCATCACACAGCTAACTCTGTGCAACACTAACATGCCTCTTGTTGAATCCCAGGTCTTGTTAAAAGGTGCTAAAATGCAACATTGCCTGGGAGAGTGGTCCAACGCTGGAACAAGCTGCACAGAAAGGTTGTGCAGTCACCATTCCTGGAGACTGAATGTGGCTCTCAGTGATTTGCTGTAGCTGGCTTTGCTTTGAGCTGCGGGGTAGGACTAGATGACTGCTGGAGGTCCCTGCCAAACATCAACCATGCTGTGATTCTGTGATTGTCCGCTAAGCAGATACACATTCCACAGTCCTCCTCCCATCTTTAGGCCGAGATTGACATTTGCTCTCAAATGGACAATTTTGACCTTTAAAATCCTAAAATAATCTTATTTTTCAAAGGATACTTTGGTAAGAAGCTTTCATTTTATCTTGGCTATTCTGTTCAGAGGCAAAAAAGAACTGTAGCTATTTTAAAGAAAATTACAGGAAGTTCCTCTCTCCAACAAACAAGATACTAAAAGACCATACTAGTGCTAGGTATTATAAAAGCACAAATATCAACTTTTTAGTTTTGCCACGTGATGGTTACCTGTAGCCTGTACACTTATATCCATGGATAGTCTCTGCTTTAAAAGGATGAACATTACTCAAGATAAATCCAGCTCCTGCTGCCACAGCCACTATTTGCCAGCTGTTGTGCCATTCTCTCCTTGGTTGATCAGCAGGTGTCCCACCCTGTCCATTACAAAGAGCCACATGGACCTCTCCTTCCTCTGACAGCACTTCTGCAGAGCTGGAAGGAAAGCCAGGAAAGAAGAGAAAATCCTGCTATCATACCAAGAAATCTTATAGTGTCAGAAAAACACATGTAACACAGCTAGAAATCTGTATCACAGCACTCAATTAGCATAGAACTGTTTCTGGCTTACTCACCTATGGAAGAAGCGTGCAAGAAGTTCTCTGTTCTTCACTACCCCAGCCTTTCTCCCACAGTGAGGGAAGTTGAAATGAATACAGTCAAATTCTCTTTTTCCTGGTAAAAAATAGTTCTTCAGCTTGGTGCAGTCCACTGAGAACATAACTTCAGCTCCTTCAACAGTAATCGAAAAACAAGACTGATGTTAATCATTATGGAAAATGCTAAAGGAAGGTAGCAGTTAGCCCTCTAGTCCACTTTTAAGCATATCAGAGCAGCAGCTACCAGGCATCTTCCCACTCGTGCATTAGGAAAACCACAAAGCCTAGGTTCCCTTTGCTCGTTTGTGGTGTCTTCTGCTAGATACTTGTTTCAGTTCTGTTTCAGCCTGATTAGATCTTAGGGCAAATTGATTTGGAGAACTCAAATTCCTTGTGGCAAAAGCAGTCGTCTTAGGTGCGTGGAGCGGTGGAGGGCTATAGAGTGACGGCACAGCTCCTGCGGAGGCAATGGCAGAGCCGGATCCCTGATCTAACGAAGGCATGCCGCCGCTCTAGAGCCTTGTTACGATAAGAGCGGTTAGAGCTAAGGGCTGAGCACTACCGACACCGTTCCCCTCCCCGTACCGACCTCCTAGGATGCTGTGAGCAAGGACCACCGCCACCACCCTCCCTCCCCACCGACGGCCCACGCCCCGCCGGTGCGAACCCACCTTTCTCCCGCAGGCGATGGATGTTCTCCGCTGCTCCCCCACACCCGGACACCTCCTCTTCGCTCTCGTAGCAAGTGGCCACGACGTGGGTTCCCTCGGCCCCGCACAGCGAGGCCGCGAAGGAGAAGTTGCCCTCCCCGACGAGCAGGACGCGGCGCACCGGCTCCATCCCCGCACTCCGCCCGCAGCCCGGCGCTGCCTCATGACGTTTCCGCC
>JANHGB010008435.1:0-24041 GCA_026283785.1 Coracopsis vasa
ACCGGCAGTTGAGTTGCCATTTGTTGGAGCGGGGATCCAGGGACATAGCATTGAGTGTGGACAGGGCAGTGTGGGTGTAGCAAGCCACGTACTTCCAGGAGGCTGATTTGTGTGATGTACAGTCAGTCTGTGCATGCCTGGATGTAGGGGCAGTCCTACTGTGCAGGTCTGGATTAGCTATGCTAAACGTCTGGTCAAGTGATGGAAGAGTCCTGATTGCATCAGGCTGCTTTAATTAAACAGGTTAGGGAGTTGGTAGACTCCTCTGGCTTTCATGGGTGATAGGAGTGTGCATCACTTTCACAGGCAGGCACATCCTGACTCCAAGATGGACTGTGGTTGCTGTTGGGCTTTGAAGTGAGCTGATGTACGTTTATAGGGCAATGGGCCAAGTCATACACAGCATTTTTCTCCTAACTGGAGCAGAGCAGTTAGGAAGTGTTGTTCTAGGACCTACTTCTGATCCAGTTGAAGGCCCTGCTTTTACTGTGCAAGGCAAGCAGCCCTTGGGCCTTATGTTTGTTTTTGCGTTGTGAGTTCATCTTCCAGCACAAGCAGACACAAAGCATAAGTGCTCATCTCCTCATCTGTACCTTCCTCAAGCACTGACATGCATTTTATAATCAAGACTGAGAGAGGCAGAGAAGAAGCAAAGAAAAAAGATATTGTTTGAGGAGAAAAAGAGAACAGCAAAGGACATGAATGCTACTGTTGCCTCTTCCAATGAGCTGGTTGTTGCTGAGATGCTCTTTTGCTGAGAAAATTAGAGAAGAAGTTATTTAGTTTTATGAGCTGATTTTCTTTCTTGTCTAATAATTACATTTATTCTGTGCACAGGGAGAGCATAGGGCATAAAAGCAGGTAGTTTAATGGCATTTAAACTTTATGTAGCTGCCTCCTTTGGATGAGTTTCATCTATAGTAGGTAGAAAAGCAATTACAAGAGGGATTTCAGGGTAACACATCCAAAAAGACTACTTTGATGTCCTAGTGTCTACATAGTTGCCAAAACAAAATCCGAAACTGAAAAAGGACCCAATGACCTCACTTAATGCCATAAATACAGTTGATGAAAGCTATGTCCTCTTGGTGGAAATAACACACAGCACCACCCAAGGAGAAGCTCCAGCTGGTGGTCCCTGAAAACCATGCACAGGGTGTCAGGGTTCCCAGCACCCACTCCATAGCACAGAAGCTGATGCCGTCAAGTCAGCAGAGAGTGTTGGTTTCTTTTCAAAGTGTCCCAAGCTGTTTGCTCTGATAGTGCTGAAGCTCCTCTAATGAAACCCTGAAATTAGCCAGAGTTTCAGCAGTGGGGTTATGATCAGTTGCTGTCCTTATTGTTTAAGCTGCAGAATCAATAGCTTTGGGAGGTGTTTTTCACTTGTTAAGCCACTCTTTTCATTGCTGAAGTTTATTGAGTTAACCTTCCCACACACACACACCCCATCCTTTGTGATTTGCCAGAGAAGTGAATATGATAGAAAGTGGCCTGAGGCATGAGAGAGGGAGCTCTGCTCACCTTCCCTTCACATGCACCCAGCAGGAACAGCTCCTTAACTTCCATCAGCAGGAGGTGAGTGGTGCAAGAGTCATCCTGAATGTCACCACTGCTTTCCTTGGTAGAAATTGCCTTCAGTGTTTCTTTGCAAAGAGTGTTTATATATGTGTGTCTGTGCACTCACTAACGCACACATGCATTTGCGCCATCAGGGTCAGCCATAAGCAGAGCTTTAAGAGCGTTCGTACTTTCTGGCAATGTTTGAGAATGTTGGGTTGAAAAGACTTCTGACTTAGATTTCAATATTGCTGCCTCCTCTCCAGCTCTGTGTGCCTTTCCTGGACATAGTTCCACAGCTCAGCTTGTGCTGAGGTATTAACTGAGAACAGCAGCCTTTGCTCCCACCTACATGGGGGAAAACTATGTTATTATCTGAGGATATTTTTTTGGCTCTACGTCTGACCGAATCAGGTGCTTATAGGTTAGATACCATCATTTCACACTGCAACACACATTTACCTCTCCTGTAGTAACTCAACATCTACAAATGAACACGTATTCATCCAAAACTGCAGAAGAAGTCTGCAGCGTTATTTGCATATGCAGTTTTATCCTACCCTGCTGTGCCAGAAGTACGGTTTTGTACTGCTGAGGGCTGTGAATCAGCGGTTCTGCCGTTTGCCGTGTTTTGAGAATTTTAAGGGGCTATTAGACAAATTGATAGAATTAATTAAATGCATGCCCATGTAACAGAAACCCTGGGGACATTTTAGATAATATTCTACACTGTTGTGTCTTTACCCTGCAAGGTTCAGTAATTTGCTGGAACAGAACAAACTCAGCCAGCTATTTTCTCCAGAATCTGACAAAAATCCTAGAGAACAAAGTGTTCCAGTAATCATCTTTTCAAGTGTCTGATGGTTTTTAATCCTTTTCCTCCTTTTCTTTGCCAGAAAACAGCAAATGCTGGTTAAAAAAACCCCCACCCAAACCGAAACAACAAACCAACAAGAAAACCAACACACCATCATTCCTTCCTGATTCCTTCATATTTCTGTGCTGAATCACAGTGTTCTGATACAGCCTTTTTTGTGGTGTAATTGTTTTCCATAATCCATTTTCTTTGGGTATCTCTTAGCTTCTGTATTGAAGCTGTTAACTGCTATAATGAATGTAGTCATAAATCCGCCACAGGTAATAAGCTAAATTTAGAGCTCAGTAAACCAGGGGAGAGTATGCTGTAGATAAATGAGTGCATCGCCATGCAATAGTTACAACAGTGGCACAAAAAGTCCACTTCTGAGAGATTAACAGAAAAGGACTGTTTGGTTCTCTCATGCACTCACCATCGTTAGCCATGTTCCAATAAACAGATGCTGTGTGAAAATATAGGTACAGTCAGGCCCCAAAGAGTGCAGGTGTGTGACAGCTGCCACAGACAAGTGTGCTGTGCTGGACCATTTCCCTCAGCGGAGGTGTAGGGTGGTGTTTCTGTAAGAGATGGAGCTGCACAGCTCCACCACTGAACTGGGGTGGGATCCCAGTTCTTCCAGGGGATCTGAAACTGAAATTAGGAACTATCAGGCAGGACAGGACCTAGTGCTTCTGGGCCTGGACCAAGGGGATGTGGGAGCCAGCTGTGCTGAAGACACTCCTCTGATCCCCACCAGCATGATCCCTAAGATAGTGTGTCCTCAAACAGCATTTGGCAGTCATGCATGCCTCAGGACTGGACGAGCCAAGAGTTCCCACAATTAAATGGCTGATTGATTGTCAATACTGAGATCATTTAACAGTTTTTTTGCTTTGAGAAAGGGAAAGTGAAGAACACAGAGAAGAAAAAGCAATGGAAAGGTGAAGGCAGATGACATAAGGAGCAACAAGGTGGAAAGAAACCACATTCAAGAAAGATCCAATTCTCTGAACTGCAAACCAAGGGATGTTAAGTAAGGGGTATAAGTCAAAGAAGAGCAGGAAAGAGTGAAAAACAGAAGGCAAGGCAGGGCAAGGAAAGGAGAGGCTGAAATGCAAGCAGAAAAAGACTAAGAAAGCAGATGCAACTCCTTTTCATCTGTTTCAGTCTTTGCATTTCCGTGTCATGGTTTCACACTGATCTGTGCTGCAGCAGTGACTGCTCAGTGTAAAAGAAGGACTTTTGCAGTGGAGGGTTGTGGAAGCTGCTTCTGTGGCTTTCGTCCATGCTCTGGGTGAATGGCTCAGCGGTGGGTGGCAGAGGACAGGCAGCAGAACTTCAGTGCTCCTGTGCCTGAACAGAGGTGGTGATCCCTTCTGTGCTAAACAGCCCCAAGGATGTAGTGGCACTGTTTGGTTTCTCAAATGTCATTTCCATTAGCATCTTGTAATTGAATCAGTAGCACTTTACTGAAGAGGTTAAATTCTGCCTTTTAAAAATTGAATCAGTGTTTAGCTGTCAACCAGAGTCATGCTCTCCTATTGCCTCAAGAAGAATGAAACATCCGCATATTGACATATAAACCTTATTGCTGGAGAATGCATTAACTCTCTTATTTATGACTGCATTGTGCCACAAAGTCCTGCATCTTCTAATTGAGGGCTCTCTGATGAATTCGTTGCATGTAAAATCTGTGGAAATTATTAGCGCAGCACATTTCCATAATGAAGTTATTTTCTACAGTGTAGATTTGAAGACTCCCTAACTGCTATACACTGCTCAAATGCAAAATGTTCGGAAAATGTAAATACAAGCACAACAAAGTTTTTATGCATAGAGAATATTTTTAATTAGACCAGTGGATATAGTTGGGAAAACCAATCAAATCAGCTGTGTTCAGGGACCCTTTTTAGGTGACCGATGAAAGCTTTATTTGTTGCTGGCCACAAAGAATTATGCAGCATTACATTCATAGAGTGATCTTTGCCTTGCCATCAGTGACATAACCAAATAATTAAAATTAAAGCTATAATGAAGCATTCATAGGAACTGTTGGTTTCAGGGGATAATTCTTACTAATGTGATGCTACATTAAGAGTTATCCTAAGGTAATATTAATATTATAATGATTTGCAGCAAGCCAATAAATAAACATTGTCTTTAGTCAAAAGCCGCAGTTTTAGATTTCTCCTGAAGTCAGACAATTCTGGAAAAAAAATAGTAATAATTTCCCTTTCTTATTCTCTCTTCAGTAAAAAATGTGCCAGGATATTGCAGGTAGCAATATAACTATTAGCTGTGTGTCTGAGAAGTCCATTTGTCTTGTCAAGGCTGTCATACTGTATTGCCCTTTCTGTAACCCTGGAAACAACTTCAAATCTGTGATATTTGAAAAGTCTGAAGTATAGCTTGCTCCTAAAATGCTATGAGTGTTTTTTGAGACTCCCTGTATCAGGGAAGAAAAAGCCTTTTCCCATTGCACAGGGCATTAAGCAATGATGGATGCGCATTTCTTTGTGAGGAAGCTGATCCTCACCTCCTGTAGGTGGGGTGAAAAACAATGCACAGCACTGACAAGTGTCCTCTCTCTTCACCTGCCCATAGAGTTCAGGAATCCTTCTCTCTAAGTGTTGCACGAGAGGATTTTCAGGAGGCAATAAATAAATTTTGATCCCTCTGGTTAATACAGTTAAGGTCAAAAAGATTTCATCTGGAGCTATTTAAAATACTCTTATTATGCAGACACACTGCTGTCAGTAGTGCTAAGTGCCTTATCTGACTGAGGAGTGTATACAACCCTTATGAAACTATTCTTAAGTATTCTGGTTACTATATTTAGCTCTGGCTCATAACAAGACAAAAAGCACTTAGCTAAATATAGTCCTGAAGTGCTTAATCCTGTTAAGAATATTTTGTCCTTAGGTGTCTCCTACTAAGACTTTTTGTAGCTCACCATCCTGCTGCATCATGCAAAAAGCTTCTCTGTGTGTTTGAGCCTGTGAATGGTTTTATAGCCATTTATTCTGTTAAAGCCTCAAAGTCTGGTGCTGACTCAGGACATCTCTCATGTTCATTAAGGGTGTCCTGCAGGGAAAGATCTGGGACGCCTCATTCCTCTGCCCCTTGCAGCTCACATCAGCCATACTACAGCAGGATGTAATAGCTGCTGCGAGAGACTGGAGAACCTGGTCTTCATTTCCCAGTTTAGACTGGGTGAGCATTAGCTAGCCTGTTGCTTCTCAGTGATCAAACAGCTTAATTCAGCTTACTGCTATTCAAACTGGTTGGGAAGGCAGCCACCTGTACAAGGCAGGAAACCTGTCAGGGTTCCCTGGAGTTTTCAGTTGTTAGACAACCTATGGGCAAGACAGCGTGAAGGTTTCTACATAATGCTTTGCACTCAAAGCTCAGGAAGAATCCTTTTGTTTGGCGGAACTTTTGCAACTTAAGCCCATATGGAAAAAAACGTTTCCTGAAAAACTGTGATAGATCTGTTTGTGTATTCACAAGCATTTATAATTTAACACAATGCTTTAAAAAGGATATTCCTTATACCTACATGTCTCTGAAATGATTACAAGTTATAGAAACATCTGTATGGGTCATTCTTCTAGAGGAGAAACAACTGGATGAGTTTGGTAAAACAGCACTGACATGAGCAGCAGTGACTAAGATAAGCACCTTACTTCTATGACAGCTCAATAGGGTAGCAAATAAGATCACATGCTCCTTTTGAACTGGGATAAAAGCTTGTAGCTTGAGCAGCGTATGATGGCTGTGAGAACAGGAGCACAGCAGATCCACCGTGTTCAAACTTGCTACCCAGATGTTGTTTTCAGTTGCAGCTTCACTGAAGATATCAGTTGGGTGAGATTTTCCCTGCAGTTCACGTTCCCAGCCACATTTTTTAGTGATTGACTTACCGCTGGAACACATTAGGTATTTTATATGTTACTCTAGTACTTCCTCTGCGTCTGAGATTCAAACCTCTTACAGGTAACTTCCATATTGCTGTCTGCAATGACGAGATTACACTTCATCTGAGCCTTTATTTTTTTTGAGCAAATGGACCATGCAGCATAATTTCATTCAGCCGCAATGAGCAGGAGTGAGCAGGAATTGGGCCTGTTGTCTCACGTTACTCACATAAACCTCCCCTACAAAGCACTCTCACCATATCACTGCTGGGGATCTGTGTTGTTTGTGGTGTTCAGCAGCTGCCCCACAATGTCAGCCCCTACCCTGTCCCAGCTGCCCTTTCCAGCATGCATGCCCAGTGTGTGTCTCTTGCCATGCTTCTTCAGCCACCTTCTTGTGTTCCATAGAATCCTAGAATGGTTTGGGTTGGAAGGGACCTCAAGGATCACCTAGGTCTAACCCCCTGCCGTGTGCAGGGACACCTTCCATTAGACCAGGTTGCTCCAAGCCCTGTCCAACCTGGCCTTGAACAACAAATTGCTGTTTCCTTCCCTTTGAGGTGTTTTCACTAGTTGGAGGAATGAACAAGCTCTTGCTAGTGCTTTAGATGATCAGAAACGTGGGGGTATTTTTTCTCATTCACCATGGTTACAAATATGCAATTCTCATGGTTGCAGCGAGTTTTTGCAGTGTTTTGAGCTGACTTGGAATTAATGGTAACAGGAGAAATAGCCATGAACCTGGGCTCAAAAGAGAGAGGTCACTTCAAAAGCATTAGAAACTTGTTAAGTTTGGAAGCCCAGCACTCGGCTGTTGTTGAAGATATTACTGTCAGTCATGGACAGTGGTTGCGTTTGTGTCTTTCCTGAGAATGAGGCTCATCTGAAGCCAAACAAGTTTCAACAGTGATGGTTTCAGAGAGATGAGCACTGCGATGTGGGTATAATCAGTTCAGGGTGTTCATTAATAACTGCTTAAAGCACAAACAAAAAGGAGAGGCGTGTGTCCTGTGAGTAGTAAACCTTAATGGGAGGCCTTAAATCTATCCACAGTTTATCATCTTGAAGGAGGAAATGCGAGATAAATGGATCATACTTGCTGGTTTTCATAGCACACATGCCCAGTAAACTGTCATATTTTGGAAGGATTCCGATCAATCCTCAGTGGCCCCAGGTGAGCAGGGCCATTCTTCCACCCTGCTGGGCTACATGGGTTTTTGAGCACAAGAGGTCAAGCTGGCCTTCCCAGGCTTCGTCTGCAGCAGCAGGCATGGAAACAGCGCAAGAACCCTCAGAACATGGTCCAGCTCCTGATCCAGGAGGCTTTTCTGAGCATTCACCATCTATACTTGAGCATGTTTCTAATTTATGGTGGTAGACTTTTTCAACTTGAAGTGATTGCTTCTCTCTAGGCTAAGTCTTGCATGCAGCAGTGTTTTAACTGGATTTGCTTTTCTTTCCAGGATTAATTTTTCTCCGTCTCTATTTACATGGTGATAAGAAGTGCTAATCCCACTCCGTCAGTCTGGACTGATGAACCTGAGGAATAGAACTGGTAATTTCTAATTTGGCTTATAGTTTTCAGTGACTCAGGCACTGAGTGAGAACCATTTCCTCCCCATGGACTGCTTTCATATTTTGGGACAAAAGAAGTCATACTTTCTTCTGCCCAGGCCATCTGCTGGGAGGGAGGTCCTTGCCCTGGAGCAGGAAAGGAGGGTAGATTTTTGTAGCGTTTACTGTGAGCAGCATCTTTACTTCCTATAAGTTGTGGGTGGTTTTATAGCCACCAAGTTGTTTGTGCTTGGAGAAGTCTTAAAGCAGGGAAAAACATTTGGATGTACACACTGAAAAATGTCCCTTGAGAGGGTTTTGCCAGTGAAAGAGCTACCTAGAGATGGAGGCATATTGGTGCTGATGCCAGGACCGAGTGCATCTTTCCTCTTTGGAGGTGTCTGAGGGGGATGCAACCCAGCAGAGCTCAGGACATCTCTCATGGAATGGAATCTCTCATGTCTCAGGACATCTCTCATGTCATGGAATGATGGCAGCTGTCTTGCCTGCATCTGCCTGACTTCCTATCCCTTGGACTTAGCTCATCTGGGTCACAGAAAGCAAGTCACCAATGAAGAAGTTACCCTTATATTGGATTTTCCATCATTTCCCAGGGCTTGAGAGTACTGTGTCCTTCCTGGGAGTTGTTGCCCACTGTTCACCTTACCTGTGCTGCAGGAACAGATAAAGAAGATAAAGAGAGCAGCCCACAATGACTGTTGTGGTGCAGGAACCCAGGGAACCCAGGTCACATTCCTTTCTTCCCCTGGTTAGTGCCAGGTGACTTGTTGACAAGTTTCAACTTCAGGTCTTGGATATGAATCCCAGTGGTTGGACACAGCTCAGATGTGGTGAAGTCCACCAGTGCAAGCAGCAGTTATTGGCTGCGGGATGCTTTGGATGAACCTATCTATCACATCATGGCTTAGACGTCCTTATTGTAGCCTGCTGTTGCCTAATACTAATCCTTTTGGGGATTAGCACAGTTTCCTTATTCCTCCTATGCCCTTCCACTGAGAAAGAAATCTCAGATGCTTTTCAAGTATTGCAATGCTTGAAATCAACCAGCAGCCTGTTTGATTTCCCAAAACAGGGCCAGACACAGTGCTGCCTGGTACAGACATCAGAGTCAAATCAGCTCTCACATTTGCAGGGGAGATGCTTATTCCTGTGCAAAACTCAGTGCTTCCTCAGGGTTCCTCTTCATTTGGCAGCGGGGAGTGCAAAGGCAATCTGAGAGGCTGCTGGCTTTTAGCTCTTTCCCTCTAAAGTAGCTCGTATTTTAGCTGTATGTTTGGGGGTACAGCAAGGGTTTCACTTCTCAAGACTCTGTAGCTGGCAGAAGCAAGAAACTACATAACAAGACTGGAGTTTGGGAAAGGGAAGATTGAAACATTTAGTAGGTCATAAAGTACAAACCAGTAAGCTCCATATTCTGACATCTGCAAAAAGATCAGGGAATATGTCTCAGTAAGTACTTCTGTCCTTTCCTTCCAGAGCCCTGTGCTGTGTAAACGAACTGATGGATGAAGATGAGAAGGACAGGGCAAAGAGGTATGAAGAGGATGCACAGAGCACTGAGAGCGGAAGCTCCTCCCAGGGAGAATTGTAAATGCTGTGTTGTCCAGTGCTTGGAAAACTACTTGGGACTACTGATGTCAGAGGCAAAACCCCCATACAGTTTATAGGCTGCATATAGCAGATCACAAACAACATAATTAAGTCATCATCTTCAAGCTCCTCATAGTGTGTTTGGCCACCCCTACGATGGCTTAATCAGCTGAGTATTCTTTATATTACATAGTTGTGCCCTCAGAATCTCATGGTATCCTGTGGCTATTTATTATCTTGATGCAGGATTCCTGACCTCTGGTTTTATTGGCATCGTGCAGTGCTGCCCACCTGGGGCAGAGTTCCCTGTGAAACTTAGAGAGCAGTCCTACTTTAGCACAAGTGTGAGTTAGTCTCCCTTCAGAGAAGCATTTGGCTGAGTTCTAATGAGTCATTGTACACGAGTACCAAAACAGAGATAGCTGTGAACATAAATGCTGGATCTGAGAACCTCCAAATGCCAGCCTGAATATGAATGGGAATGCTTTCTACATACCATGCTTGGTCTAGATCAAAAGAAGCATGTATCATCATGAATACACTTTACTCATGTAAGAAAATTAATTACTACTGGAAGAGGTTGTAAGAAAACAGAGTTATCTCAGATATAAGCATTGGAAAAAAACATTTTGGAAGAAACTGAGTGGATTTGCTTTCCTCTTTATTGTTTTTAATGGAGGAGAAAACCCTAATAAAACATTCTTAAATTGTATTAATGCAAGCTGTGGGTTCTGCAGCCAGACTCTTAACATTCCTGGTTTCATATATCATAGCAGCAGATTTTCAAAACCAGATAGAAGGGCATGTGCTTGACTTTTTCTGCAGTCAAGTTGTCTCTGCACAGTATTGTCTCTTGATAAGCTACTTTTGCAAGTACAAACCAGGGAGTAAGGAATCATTCATACTTTGACCTTTATACTTTGTATAGTGTGTGCTCACTGCAAAACAAAAGCTCATAAAAATGAGATTGGCAAAACATGAGCACGCAGGTGCCAGGACTTCTCTTACTGGAAGAATTTTGCCCATAACACCTTCACCTCATTACCATGCTTTTGAAACAATGTAAGGATGCAGTCTTGCTCAAGTGAATATAAATCATATTTGTTACCTCCAGATGTTCCCTGCTGATGGTGAGTTCAGTCCTGCTGCAAGGCCCTGAGCACCAGCGAGGCGTTTAATGCCCTAGCCTCATTTTAAACAAATGAGCAGTCCCAATGGAGTTTAGATTCTTGTATTTAAAATGTTTTGTTGGGGCAGGGCCATTTACCTCTCCCTGGGTCGAGCTGTGTATCCTTCATTTTACTTAGCAGCATTTTTGTTTCTGTCACCCAGGGCATCACGCAACAAATCTGAAAAGAAGAGGAGAGACCAGTTCAATGTCCTCATTAAAGAGCTTTGCACGATGCTGCAGGGCCATGGCCACCCCCTCAAGATGGACAAGTCCACAATACTGCAGAGGACCATCGACTTCTTACAGAAACAGAAAGGTACCGGAGGGCGCAGGCCTGCTTCTGTTGAAGGTGCTCGCTTTGCATCTGCCCGGCGGCCAGATTCCGCTCAGATGGAAACTCCTTTTTCCCAAGCATCTAAGACCTCCAGAGAGGACATGAACTTAAGTGCAGGGCAGAATAAGGCACAGCAGTTGGCCTCAGGAAATGAGCTAGGTTTGAATACAGCGATGATGAGTTAAGCATAGGTACACTTGAAAAGATGCTTTTTAATGTAGTGACATTGCTCCATTTCCCTTGCTCTGCATCTCCATTCCCATGCCTCTGCATCCCCTGGCACGCTTTGTACACTCTCAAACAGAGCATGAGGGAAGAAGAGCAGAGGAGCAGCACACACTACAAAAGCCATGGGAAAGGAGGTTCTGTGCCCTCTTCCCAGGTCTCCTCAGGTAGAAGATGTCTGGGTGCAGCCTGTCCTACTGCTTGGGCATTCCTGGACACCCAGTGATGCCCAGCTACTCTGACATTAGCCCACTGACCTTGAATTTGAAGGATTTCTTCAGAGCACCCAAAATGTCTCCTCTTGATTTCTAGTGCATTTGTATCACATTGGCATGGAAAATGACTGTTGCACACAAGAAGGCTTTGTGTGGAGAATGATCTGAGGATGATTCCTCTGAAAACCTCTTAAAAGAAATCTAGTGTTACTTGATATGAAAAAAAATCCAAGTAGCATGAGTCATGTTGCTTTTTTGATGTTTTCTCTTTAAGAAATCACAGCACAGACAGAAGCCTGTGAGATTAGACAAGACTGGAAGCCTTCATTTCTTAGCAACGAGGAGTTCACCCAGTTGATGTTAGAGGTAAGAAGAAATTAAAGCTGCATAGATTAGTGAGAAGTAATCAGGTCAGTGGAGTAGTTCAGAGACATATAGCTCCTTTTCACCTTTTCAGGTCCCAATGGTAATATTACTGATTTCTACTTTGCTGGCACATATAATGCAAACCTGTCAGATCAATGTTGTGCTAAATGATTTGCAGAGCTAAAAATATGATTGCTTCCCCTTAAAATAAACAGCTTTTCATTTAGGAATTAAGACCAATGTGGCCCCGATTTGGCCTGGTGAGAGAGGAAAAAGAGAATTGCCCTTCTCAGAAGAGCCGCAAGAGCTAGCAGGTTTAGCATGAACTTGAAAGGACCTAAAGAAAGCAGAGCAGTTCTCTTCCTCCACATCCCATTAGCCAGGCAGCATTTACTTTGCTGCCTTTGCTGCTGCTAGCTGTGCGGTGCTGTACTTGTGATGTGAATGCTGTATCTTTTGATTGAGTTGCCTTAAAGTGCATCCAGGAGAACAGCTCTGACACTCTCGCCTCTGAAATGCTTAGCTGATCTAGAAACACCCTGTGAGCCTACCTTTTTCTTTCCTTAAGGATGCAGCTTTGAGTTTGTGCTGTGTGCTCCTCCAGCGAGGACATCTCCTACCCTGCGTGGGCAGCTGTTGTTCATTGCCCCACCAAAATAAGGGTGTATTCTGGGCTGAGCTGGGAGGTGCTGCAGTGTCTTACTTATTCCTTTTCATCAGGATGTCATGACTCACCTCCCTGGAAAAGTCTGTTCATTCTTTCTGGGAATTTCTCTCACCAAACAAGCTAGCTTGTTCCAGCTGAATCAAAACAACCCCACTCACCACCCCCCTTTAGAAGTAGCAGGGTAAAGAGAGCCCTTTAATAACTTGGCTTGCTGGACTATGTTAGACCATTGTCCAGCTTACTTAAAATCAATGTTTTTTTCCAGAGAGGGCTTCTTTTCAGTTAAGGCAGAGCATGACTGAGGTGGGGAAGATGGTGAATACTGCATTTTTACCTCCTTGTAGCTTAGCTGCAGAGCAGCCTAACAATGTCTTTAGAAGAATTGGCTTTGTGCATGGTGTTGGCCAGAGGTTGAACCTCCCAGATCTTGGTACATGTTAGAGAAGAACAGGGACAGACACTAGGTGTGAGAAGATGATGGGAAGAATACGGAGAACACCCAAAGAAGAAGGCACGTGCAGTGACTTAAAAAGGATAGAGAGCTTTGACTCCGGGAAAGAAACCATTGTGAATAAGAAAGGGAAAACAAAACAAACTTTAAAACCGTTGTGTCACTCCCTAACAAATGAGTGCTTTAAGCAAAATAGAGCAGGCTTTAGATCTTGTCCAAATTGTCCATAAATTACTAAAAATACAGTATTGTATATTTTTTCTGTCTCTGCTTATCCATCCATCCACCCACTCACAATGCTGAGTTTGTCGTGGTGATATCTAACATCTCCTTATGGTTAACTATTGTGTAATCCAGAACACATAATGAAGGGACTGAAGTCACTGGGATTATGTGCGTGCAGAAATTCTGGCCACCATTGTCTTGCTTCATGTTAAATGAACAGTCACTGGGTGAAAAGTACAAGTCAATTTAATATTAATGAGCAAATAAGAACATAAGAATGTTGAATTAGCATGTGTAATTTTTACTTTTCCACATTGAACAATCGTTTCCATAGATTTATATTAGTTTTAGGCTGTTAGAAGCATCGCCAAAGAATAAATTATATTTTAAGTTGTTCCCTTGCATAATTCCTTTTATTTTGTTTTCTTTTTTGCTTGCCTTTTACCATTAGGCACTAGATGGCTTTCTCATCGCTCTTACCACAGATGGGATTATTATTTATGTATCTGATAGTGTTTCATCTCTGCTTGGACACTTACCGGTAAGTTCTGACAGCACAATGTGCTGAAAACTCATTCTCCTGATTAACACAGCCCCGTCACTGCACCAACAAACTGTTAGGGAGTTTCTCAAGTTCCTGTGAGCAGCAGAGTCACTTTTCAGGGTTAGCTAAAAAACCCCCAAACCTGTGCAAAATCACAGTACTCGCAGCTCACCACTTGGCTGCACGTCTGAAGCATGGTCCAGGTGGTGTT
The DNA here is from genome assembly GCA_026283785.1 of Coracopsis vasa. Classification (NCBI taxonomy): domain Eukaryota; kingdom Metazoa; phylum Chordata; class Aves; order Psittaciformes; family Psittacidae; genus Coracopsis; species Coracopsis vasa. The sequence continues at coordinate 13,905 of JANHGB010008435.1, forward strand.
TATCCCACCAGGTATATGGAAAATCTCATGTTTATGAAATCTGTGAGTGCGGAAGCTCTTCTCAGATAACTTAAAGGTTATTTCAGGACTGATTCTATGCTCTTCTAATGACATTGGGGTTTTCTACTTCAAGCCCATGGTCTTTAGTCACAGGAATGTGGCCTCAGAGTTCTCTAGAACTTGTAGAATCAGTTGGCTGTTGGGTGTAGAAATTTCTGCTGGCCCCTCAAAAACGGTTTTTATCTTTCCTGTGCCAAGCATGAGGCCCAAGTGATGCTACATGAGGGCACATCTGAGCACACAGTTAACCCGGCTGAATGTCCCAGTGTGCAAAGAAACAGATATGTGATAAAATTTTAGTAGAACCCCTTTACTCAGGATGTGTGGGTTGCTCAGCACTGAGACGCTTGCAGGTCAAGCTGATTTTGCCAGATGTTCAGCCTAGAAGACATGTGGAAGATGTGAGGAGGAGGTCTCCCACTTCTGTATCATGCTGTGAAAGGGAAATGTTTCACAATTTCATTTTGATATGATGTTTGTCATTGTGTTGTATTCCCATGGTACGAGGGTTTCTTTTCCAGCTTGCATCTGGCTGAACAGAAGGGCAGCCTCTGGGATCCCTTCAACCTTTTGCAAATAGATAGCAACCCTGGGTAAAATAACCTAAGTGTTATAGTCTGCCCTAGATCCACCTGCAGACTGACTGGGCTTCCTTGTCTTAAACATCCGCGCTAGACAGGCAGCATCTGTGCCGTGCTGTGGGATGAAAAGGCATGTGCTTCTGTCAGGCTGTACCGCTGAACATGACAAAGCATTCTTTTGTATCAGTCAGATTTGGTGGACCAAAATATATTAAACTTTCTGCCTGAGCGGGAGCAGAGCGAGGTGTACAAGCTCCTTTCTCCGCATGTGCTCATGACAGATCCTGTTGCAGCTGATTTTCTAAACGGTAAGCACAGCTCTTGTCTGTCTGTCAGGGAAATTTGCCAAAGGCAAGCAGCTCCTAGGGAGCCTGCACAGGGCTCTCCAGCTATTTAATTCTCCTGCCTGCCACTTCTGCTGTGCTGCAGTTGGTATTTCTGGGGTTTAATGCTAATGTTGCTATGTGCTTCCAGTACTTGGTCTTGATTTGAGCAGTCTTTGTTTTACTGTCTGCTGAGCACCACAGGACAGTGAAGTTGCCCCCATTAGATACTTTTCCCAGGGCAGGATGCTGGTCTGAGCCTGTGAAAGGAGTGAGGGGCCTGGCAGAAGGAAAAGGGTAGGAAAAATCACGAAGGTTTTTGGCAGTCTTTGTTCCTTAGGAACATGCATGTCTTGGGACACCTGAGAAACCCTATGTGTAATAAATCAACAGCCTTCCCACCTGAACAGTCCGTACGGATCTCTGCTGCTGCTTGTTGTCCCACCCCCTCCAGAAAACACCCCCAGCACCAGAGCGGGCACCAGCATCTTCCTAACACCCACGATTCACAAGCCTGTATTGGGATCCCCCTTTCCCCATGGGTTCTCTGTGGCCAGGCAGTGCTAGCCTCCCCTCTCTGCTGCCCTGTAAGCATCATGGCCACTGGGCAGCCCTTCTGCTGGTGCTCTGCCCTGGGGTTGGTTTCCTTGTGGCTTAAGCCTTAATGGAAAGGCTTAAGGTGACTTCAGTGCCCTTTGGATCTGTGTCCTACTGAGCAGCGTCAGAGCAGGATATGTAGTATATCTTAACAGCTTTGCATGAAATTGTGTATACATGAGATCAAGGGGAAATACCGCTGACCAATATTGCCAGGGCTTCATGCCCAGTATAATGGGGTGGCTGCAAAGCCATGGGAGAAAGGGTGAGAATAGACTTCTTTAAGCAGAATCAGCTGATCATTGCTCCTGGTAGTTATACATTTACTTATGGGTATCAAGAGCATCCTGGCAGAGTGTGCTCAGATACTGCAGCAGCAGGGCTGGTATAAGCACCTCGGTAGATTTGATATATGGAGTGTGCTAAAGTGCAGTTTTCTAGTAACTGTGCATTTCTCTCTCTCTTTCTCTCATTTCAGCAGAGAAACAAATAGAATTTTGTTGCCATTTAGCAAGAGGCAGCTTAGATCCAAATGAACCCCTGATGTATGAATATGTGAAATTTGTAGTGGATTTTAAATATTTTACTCATGGTAAGTTCCTGCTCCAGCCTACCTTTACCTTTCTCTCTCTCCTTTAAATTGTACGTGAATCGGCAGCCTCCTAGAGGCCTTGTTTCAGCTGAAAATGCCCTGTGATCAGCAGGGATGGAATGAGCAGTGGATATGTTGGAGATGTTTTTCATACAAAAGTGGTGGGGAGGCTGTTGGCCAGAAGAGCGAACTCTTTTGCATGCTGTGCTTAAAAAAGCGATACCAGACTGATCCTACCTCCATTTGACCCACTGTCAATTGTAAAGCAGCCTACTCATTCAAATAACCGGTAAAATGTGCTATTCTGATTCACTTGTGGCAGTCAAATGATGCTTTTTAAAGATTAAATAGTTAGAAAAACCTGTAGAATCTTGAATCATGCAAATGCTGAGCTGGAGAAAGGCTGACAAGGAGACTGTAGCTGCACACTTAGCTGCTCAGAACCTTCTTATGATGCTTCCCTGCAAGCCAGGGGTAGGTGGTTACCGCTGTGTAACTTGGAGTCTAAAGGGTCAATGCTTCAAATAACATCAGTGTGTATCAGTGTGGCATCGCCTTGTGGGTAGGAGGAGTCTGTTGCTTGGGTTTCATCAGTCATTGTACCTGCCTTAACATGAAAAGAAAGCTCTCCTTCCTCTTCTTAAATAAATTGTCTGGTTGTGTCTAGTGCCTACACCCTCCTGTAATGGCTTTGAGTCAGCTATTGCACGAGCTTTCAGGTCAGCCACAGAGGAGCAGATTTGCCTCGTAGCAACTGTTCGTCTTGTCACACCACAGTTCTTAAAGGTGAGAGCTCTGTGACTGCATTGTCCCTTTCATGTGGGGATGGGCTGGTGCTGGTACCATGAGCTGTGTGCTTGGCTGTTGCGATGGGAGATGTGTTGCGGCATCCTCTCAAGAGTACACTCAGCAGCCTAGGTTGTGTGTGCAGAAGGCTGGTAAATGAGAGAGGACCCCACTGTATCTGGAGTGGCAGACAACATAAGTGTGTGTTTTGGAATGACAAGACATAAAGCAGGAGTTGCTTTTGAGAGAAAGGATGGTCCTGCAATGGTGTGCCTGAGATCTGTCAGCCCAGAAAGCACCAGAACAAGGTGACCAGCTAAAACACTTGAAAAGCTGCAGTGTTTGAAGAAATACATTCCACTGCTCCTTTGTGTAAGAAGGCCACCTGCTTCTTGGAACACTGAGCACCCTGTTCCATGGACTCTTTCTGCTGGTCTGTGAGTGTCCTGTGGTGCGGTGCAGTGATGACAGGGATAACAACCATAGGTGCTTCTTGCTCAAAAGGGCATTAGCCAGCTCAGTTTAAAGCTGAACCTCATGCTGTCATCCATATTCAGATACCAGTATTTACAAAAAGTGGGGAATTTTGCCTACAAAAGATGAAGCCCTTGGACTATTTATCCTGGCTCTGAAATTCAGCCCAGGGTAGATTATTCAACTACTTTTCATCAGTTCATGCATCTATAAAACAAGGCTTATACGTTCCTAAGGGGAAAATAAGTCAAGTGCTTTAAGAGCACTGTACTTTGCTAGGGTTTGTTTCAGCAACAAGATGCTTCCTTGATCTTGCTAGAGGTCTCCTTTTGTCATGTCTCAGAATTAAATGTTTGAATGTGCCAACTGTTTTGCAGGAGCTCTGCAATGTTGAAGAGCCATGTGAAGAATTTACATCGAGGCATAGTTTGGAATGGAAGTTTTTATTCTTGGACCACAGGTAACAGATTTAGTCACTGACGAATAAACAAACTGTAGCTTAAAAATAGAAAGCTTTGCCTGAGATTCCAAGTAGAATATCTCTAACTAAAAAAGCAACTGAGTAAGTAACAGTATTTTGAACTCACATATTAGCATCCTTAAATGCTTTGCTCTTTTCTGTATTTTAGACAGGTAATAAACCATATAAAATGGTGGGAAAATCTAACTTCTCCAAGATATTAAGTCATCGAAAACTGAGCAGTGTGGGTCCTGTTCCCTGTATTGGTTTGGCTCCTCTGTTTTCCAGCTACAGCTTCCAGGAATCCTTCTAAATCTTTTGCTTTGTCAATAAGCTTTTATTTTCGCCTTGATAAATGACCAAGGAGGTTATAAAGATAAAAGAGAAAACAGTGAATTAGAAGATCTAATTGCAGATTTGGTTTTGACAAATTAAACTGATGCATATGCTGAGGCAGAGTTTGTGACAGCCCCAGATGTGAGCAGTGAGCCCAGACCCAAGAATGAGTGGGGGATCCTGTGGGTTGTCTCATTTAATCAGCGATTCAAACCTCTCTCAGGACAGTCTGCAGGATGCTGTGAAATGTTGTTGGGTATTTTGCTGTTTCTTGCTTATTTGCGTCAACTCACATTGCCTGACACTGAGGTGTGTGCCATGAGGAGGGGCAGAGGGTACCCACCATGAGTTGGAATCAGGACCTTTACTATCCTGATGACAACATAAATTAAAGATAGATAATGCAGAAAGCACTCCACAGATCTGGATAAACATGAGAGAACTAGGAAGAATCGTGCATTCTGGGTCTACATGAAAGTATATGTAGAGGAAGAAAACCTGTCAACTTTGGTAGTGATCTGTTTCTCTTCTGCACTCTGGTCCTCTCCTTATTTTCCCTTCATTTATTACAAGACTGCATGCAAAAGGCTCTCGGAAGGCTGTGAATTCCCATTTGCAGAGAGAGTTGTAGGTCTCAAGGCTGGCACTTTATGCTAACAACACTTCTAAATTGTTCCATAAGCAAGGCAGCTCCTTGTCAAGTGACAGATGAGGAACATTTTGTGGCTGCTTTCTCATTTAAAGAATTCTGGCAAAAGACAGGAAAGCATAATACTTTCCTGATCAGCTTAAATGTTTATCTCATGTGCATCTGAAAGACATTACTGTCCTGAATATAAGCATGTCATTAAAGATAAAAGAGACACTGACCCATTCTACCAAAGAGACAGCAAGGAAGGACACTTTAATAAATACGAGTATTATCATTAACAGAAATCTGGGTCACATGAGGAAAAGCAACACAGTACTCTGAAAAGTTATTTGAATAAATAAAGCTATATTGTGATGGAGACCACTGTGTTCTAAGCACGCTGTGTTTCAAGAGATTTGCCCTCAGAAACCATGAACGTCTGGCTCTTCCAGGACCCCTTGTACTGAGACTATGGAGCTTCTGCTCAGACCTCGATCCCCCTGGGGCTGCTGTGGAGCAGATCCCTGGCTGTCCTTCACCATTTCCCATTTGATGCCAGACTGCCCACATTTGTGGGGAAGATGGAGCTTATAGACCTGGCTGGGCTCTCTTTAGTTGAATAATCTATGCCCACTGTGTCTCTCAAGAGTACATATGTGGAGCTGGGTTGCTCAGCCAAGACAGGAGAATTTCCCACATTAATACCCAGAAGACTCAGGACTGATCCATCCAAATCCAAATGTACTTACAATTAAATAATTTTTTGCTCGTATTCTTAGCCACTTTATGGCATCCACCTTCCTTAAGAGGGTTACTCGATGCACCAAGAGGATGGCAGAGGTGAGGCAAGTTTGATGGCACTGACGCCTTCAGTCTGCCCTGGTTTTGGATCGTTAACCATTTAACACACCACCGCCTGGCAGGGGAGCCTCATGCTATCAGCACAGCCAGCAGCCAAAACAAATAGGTGGAACCAAACAAGCCCTGCCTCACCAAGTGTGGTACTTGAATTGGTGCAAGCAGGAGTGTACCTGAGAGCTAGGGAACTGCTGATATAGGGAATAGTGGCAAAACCGGTGGTTTTCTGCTCACATATCAGTGTTGTTTCATAATTATAAGCTAGCAGACTCCAGTAAAGGCTGTGCACAAGCTCAGTGTTGTTAGGACACCTGCTTAAGAACAAAATAAACCTCATCTTTTGCCTAGAAAATGGAAAATCTAGAACTGACAGCAGAATCGTGAGGGAAGTCATTGCAATGTATCTGAATACTTCATCAATTCCTTCTCTACCTGCCATAGAAATAACAGTCCTTAAAATCAGCCCCATGCCTATTCTTATCTTTACTGCCAGCACAGAAACATTTTTGCTGGTTATAGTTTCCCAAGCTTTTCCATGGGAACAATTACTTTTTCTTTTACCCAAGCTGTTCCTTCATTGCAGCTCGCTTTCTTCTACAGTTACTACCCAGATGACATTTACGTCCAACCTACTGAATAATTTTACTCGAGCTGCAAGTTACTGTGCACATGAACAGCCATAGCGTTTCTCAAGCTGTGTGTCTCACAAGCATGCTTAATGAATTGAGTCACTTGCATACGTACATGCCTTTCTTTACACCCACATAATGAATAGGCTGTGAAACAGTAAACACACACCTTTTCATTTGCTCAATTTTTACCTCCCCCTTGCTGTCTTTTTTCTGCTTGTATATGAAAATACATCATTGTGTGCATGAATATCCACTCCTGGTTTCCCTGCCAAGTGAATATATGAGGTGGGTTTGGTTGCTGGTGTCGCAGCGTATCTGCCAGGATGTCAAAGCGTCAGGTTTGTGCTCACTCCCTGCCCTTTGCTTCCCTTCTAGGGCTCCACCTATTATAGGATATTTACCCTTTGAGGTTCTGGGAACGTCAGGGTATGATTACTACCACGCAGATGACCTGGAGCTTCTTGCTAGGTGCCATGAACACTGTAAGTTCCTTTCCCTCTGCAGCGTGCCTGTCTTTGATCTCTTTTGTCATTTATGCAAAACCCTTTACTGTCGTCACAAAAGGCATCTTTATCTGGGGTGCGAGGGAATTCACTCTTCCTGTCACAGACTGTTGTAGCTGATGAGTCTGAATCCCTGCGGAATTCGCTCAGAGCAGGAACTGTTTGTGCACATTTCCCAGACTGGCAGATACCCTGTTTGAGCACAGGTTGTTTGAGAGTGAAATGAGATTAATAGATGGGAAGTCAGGGCTTTCCACACTCTGCCCCCAGTTTGTGAGGGCAGCCTCAAACCCTGGCAGTTTTGTTGGCTGTCACAGCTCATGAGTTCTATTCTCCTGGGTCCAGAGTCAGCCAGGAGGCTCAGCTCACCAAAATGCCTTCTGAAAACAGCATTTGGACCGCCTGCCTGTGCAACTGGATGTTGCTACCCTCACTTACTGTCAGTAAAATGCTTCTGGAGATTCATAGTATTTTTTAAATGCAAAAGTGCTGGATACAGATTCCCTGTGGGTGACCTGTTGGTTGACCTGAAAGTAAAGCAGAGAAGTCCAATTCAGGCTGCTGTATGAACACCAGAGAATGACCAAAGTTCATCTTTGTGCAAGGTGAAGTGACTTACAAGAGCCCAGGAGGAGCCAGGCCAGAAGGAGCACTTAGCCTGGATACTGCAGCAGTGCAGCCTGCTGCTGAAGAACCATGACCTGCTGACCGGCTGGAGTTGATGTGAAGGGCAAAAGGTGGTAGCAGACAGGTTATACTAGTAATCAGTGTGCTGTTTCTACCAGATGAGCTTGTGAGATACTTTATCCCTGAGACCGTATTTTTCCATTTTATTACACTCACTTCAGACTCAGATATCAAGCCAGAATTAGGTCTTTTGTCCAGGTGGTTTGCATTGCCAAGCACTGAAATGAAACTACACACTTTGTAAAATGCACCGAGGTAATGAGATATTTTGCTAAGAAATATTACTTATAGGTATCCTATTGAGCAAACTCTCCATGTGTTTGTGTCTCTGCTATCTGTTTGAAAGGATTTTTGTCAAAAGGAAACAAGGACACCCCAGATAGTGGAGCAGGTGGGATGCTGTAACTGCTCCGAGATGCAGAGCAGCGTGATGCAGGGACACTGGGGAGCTCCGCAGCCCCCCAGCATGCTGGAGTTAGAGAAGCTGCTTTGTCTCTGAGTTGCAAACTACCCCCATCTCTAGCACTTACACATAAGATGCTAAAGGACCTGGTAGAGGATGGAGAAAATTACTACTTCTTTAAATGTCAAGTTTCCCCACTCCACTTCCCTGCCAGCTTTGCTGCCCTGTTGAGGCAAAGTGCTGGTACAGAATGGGTGGTGGGGAAGTGGGTTGCTTGGCTAAGAGCATGCAGGAAGCTGTGAAAAGGGCCAGACACAGGTTACATCAAGTGCAGCAAGTGTGTAGATGGGAATATTAAAGGAAAATTTTAATTGCTCTCAAGTACAGTACTTTTTAGTGCCATTAGCTTTAAAAGCTGTTCAGACAGGAGTGAGTTACTTAACCAAATGATGTCCTTTTGGCAATACATGCCTGCAGTTTGATGTAGACACTAACTATATTGAGAGTGGGGTCAGATCACCCAACGGAGACTCTTTTTAGCGATTTATATTCTACATCTCTGCTGGCCATGGATCTCCTCTTACATACTAAAAGACTACTTGCACAACACACCTGAAGGAAAGGTTCCTTTAATCTTACTGTGCAGGGGACAAAATAAGGTGCTGGCAAAGTGACCTATAAAAATTGCTTCAGGAAATCTCTGCCTGGACTGGGAGCTGAGTGACCCCAGCACAGTGTGTTAGCCAGAAGATCTTCACTAAGTGCTTCATCTAAAGCCCATCACTGTTAATGGGATCGCTAAAAGACTTAGTCCTGATATTTAACAAAGTAGAGGTGTGCAGGTGAGTAAAAATACTTGGGTTAGTGTGGCTTGATAAGTTCCTGTTTGTGAGGTTGACCACTCTGGGCAGGCATCTTGCCTACTGTGAAGTGAAATGGGTTTGCTTAAACCACATTTTATTTTGCATTAATTATGGGTATTTTAGGTGAGCACATTTTGTTTTGCAGTCTGAGCCATTTGGAAACAATGTGGTTATTTAATGTAGTTCTCATTATTTTCTAGTTGTATTATACCACTCGATTTTTTTCTGGGCATACTCTGATAATATGTACCAAGTCTGGTATCGTTGGGTCATCTCTTGGAAGAAAACTTTTAGTTAAACTGCTAAAACTCCACTATCTTGTTGTTTTGTGCCATTATTAGGATCCTGGCTTCAAGCCCCCAGTCTTTAAAATGCATTCTTATATACTTGTGAAAGGCAAATAATTTATTCAGTTAATGTTATTTATGCTTATTGCAGAGGGTCCTATGAATAAGTTATGAAAATACAGCTAGTTATAGAGTTATGCCAATTATTAGTTATTGGAACAATCTCAAAATAGCGAAGAGCACTTTTGGAAATCAATAGCAGAAAAGAACCCAAATAAAACCTCAGGACGTGGTTGTGTGGCATCTGCTGTGTTTATAAAGGCATTTCAGTGCAGTAGCAGACTGCAGGAGGGGTATGGGACAGAGTGGGTTTTCTAATCACCTTTGCACCATGAAATTCCTGTTTGCTAGAAATTCCTTTCTTTTTTGTTTTAACAGTGATGCAGTTTGGAAAAGGAAAGTCCTGTTACTATCGGTTCCTGACCAAAGGCCAGCAGTGGATATGGCTGCAGACACACTACTACATCACCTACCACCAGTGGAATTCTAAACCCGAGTTCATCGTTTGCACTCACCTGGTAGTTAGGTAGGAGCACGCACCAAACACTTCACAATGTCCCATGTGCTCATGCATTGTTTTTTCTAGTTCTGTTTTGTGTTAGCCAAATATTTGCTGTGCATATTGTCACACTAAGATGGTTTGTAAATCTATAAAGCTATTACGACAGGAAACATGTGTTTTTATTACTCCTCTATTCTTTTTTGGCAACCAAGCCAAAAACCTGGAAGCTTTGGCCAAGTCTATCAGTGTGTTATATTCCCCTTTTATCCCTAGCCATGACATGGCCATAGGAAGAATTAAAGCTGTTAAGAATTAGGTGGCTTTATGGGCATGAATGGGACCATACATCTTCTACAAACCCTTTTGATCAGAGCTTTAAATATTTATGATTTAAATGCTCTGCTGTCTTGCTAGCCTTATTCCTCAGCTGAAACTCAGCCCTGGATCTCCCCCTAGTGGGAAGCTGGTTGTGTTCGACTGCAAACCCGAGCTAGAAGGCGAT